>JAKUAA010000035.1:0-68758 GCA_030579055.1 Candidozyma chanthaburiensis
TGCGGAACTTCAGGGATGGAAGTGCTGGACGGAAGGTTGTCTTGCGGAACTTCAGGGATGGAAGTGCTGGACGGAAGGTTGTCTTGCGGAACTTCAGGGATGGAAGTGCTGGACGGAAGGTTGTCTTGCGGAACTTCAGGGATGGAAGTGCTGGACGGAAGGTTGTCTTGCGGAACTTCAGGGGTGAGATCCTGGCGTGAACCAAGAAGGATCGAGGTGGCATGAGTACTGGTTGTTTCCGAGGGGCCCGTAGTAGGGTGCTCTAACACGTCGTAAAGGTTATTACTGGCAGTGTGGGCATCCCTACTGGGTCTGGGCCGTGAAGGGAGAAATTGTCGTTCATTTTGCTTGGTGGAAGAAGATGGGACGGCAGGTCGATTCGCGCTAACACGGTTACGGCTGTCGCCGGTTTCGGCAGTCTGAAACATCATTTACGAAAGGGGTTAGTTGCAATATAAAAGGGGATGTTCTTCCCCAAGTCTTTAGAAGGTTAGCGGTTACTTAGCTTAGTACAATACACTAGTATAACTTGGGCTTAAGACCAACCGCTAAAAGAGATCCCTAAACGAACCATAACACTCGTCATATCCATGACAGAAGAGAAGGGTAGGGGGTTTAATATATTCTAGTAGCTCAATTTAAAAATGTTTTTTTTAAAAATACTTTTTCACTTCAGATTTTTATTTGTTTCTTCTTTACTTTGTCAATATTTGAAGCTTCAAAACGCAATTTTGACTGATATAGGCCATATTCTGCCCATGGACGCCCTAGAATCAAAAAAGGACAACTTCAATGCATCATTTCTTCTATTCCACAATTATTCAACCTCAATAACTTGTCTGTGCATTTTGGAAAAGGAATGGTGGAAAATCGGAGTTGTGGGTGACTTTCTGAGCTCTGCCTTCTACCGCGACCATACTTAAGATCACAACGTACGATACCTGGCATCCCCTACTTCGGAGACAGGAATCCCAATATGTTGGTCAAGGCATAATTGACAATGGGTAAAAGCTCTTACTCAATAATAAACGATCAGAGATATTCTGACCTCGAGAGTCTTTAGGTGAGAATCACCGGTCATCGGAGCCACTCAGTGTTTGGATTCGAATTTTGGAGTATATTTTCTTATTTGAAATTTCTCTGTTGATATAAAAAGCATGAGTGGAGTCAACAGTTCATACTGCATTTCAGAATGGCTGTTACAGGCGCTTATGCCACTGAAGTCTATGGCTTGTCTCTAATTATGGCTGCGAAAATCCAGAGTATTCTCGACTCAAAGGCTCTCAAATTAACAAATTTTGAAGGTGGATACTGCTACCTCTTCATTCTTCAAGCAAACCGATGCCCAAAAGGAAAAACACCTCAAAAAATTGAGAAAAGTCAAAAGTCAACACATGGGGCACCCCGTGGGGTCAAACTTTAATCTGTCTCAGAATTCGGCGCCTCAGCCGTTTTCTGTGCACATGGCCTACTTTTTATTGTACGGGCCAAGTCGGTAACTTCTTCAACCAATCCTCATCAGATTAGCCAAATCTCCAACTCACCATACGCTGAATGCATTGCAACCGATGCCGCGGAACTTGGGATCCATTGCAATCCCAAAAGAGAATCCAGAGTTAGATCATATTCATCAATGAAAAGAAGACCAAAAGAGAGGAAGGGGGCCGACTTAAACGGCATCGAGGGCACTACTAATAGGCATTTACCCTCAACTCATAATTACCTGCTCCAACTGCGAAACACTGTTGAGTGAGTAGATCCTGAAAGCCACGCCAAATTCTCTTTCTATTTAACTGTTTCTGCTTCGTTGTTTGTTGATCAACAAGGCTCTCCTGACGGCAATTTTGAAAGCCCTGGAATGTCTATTTTTTTTTTTTTTTTTCAATCAGAATCACACCGCTACTGCACCTCGGCCTACTTTCACCGAAGCAAGCCAGCTTGAAACCGATGGCCGCAACTAAGAAGTCTCGGAACCCCATTCTCCGGCGATTGGACAATAATAAGACTGTATGTTCTCAGAAGTAGCCAATCACGAAGCCCCAAAATTTCAAGGCTTGACGTCGCACGGTCGCTTCAGTTTCACAGCCGCTGCAGTGCTATGCTGGTCCGTGTTGCAAATGAGCCTCACGCCGGTTCCTGGGTCAAGGTGAACGAGAAAAGGTGACAAAAAGAAAGAAAAAGTCAAGAAGTAAATAAAAATAAGGAAGGAAAAACGGTGATTGCATTTTCAGTGCTTTTCTTTCCACTGCCTCGTTTTACAGGGTGGTCTGGAAATCATGGCTTGCCGTGGTTTGACCATTCACAAAACGCGCCCGCAAATAAATAAAGCACCATGTTGAAGCCCAGACCGGGTTCTCAGACCCAATGGTTCTGGCCCCAAAACCCTCAACATGTACTTTTTGAACCTTCCTTCTCAATAACCTATATTATAAAGCCACTTTTTTCCAAAACTTCAGTTACCCCTCGAATTAGAACGGAGGGGCAGTAGGGATCCAAAAAAAGCAGGGCGGGCCATTAGCTTCGGTGCGCATAAACCTCTCCACTTATATACCCACCAGAATCCTCATACCACGACCACCAGCTTTTTCGCAATGAAGAAACATATCAAGACTCAATCCACATATGTATGTAACATAACGGGCTTTTTGAAATCCCAGACTAACTCCAGGCCTTTGACAATACTGCCACCAACGTGGCTGCGTCCCAGATGCGGAATGCCTTGAACAACTTGGCTGACACTGTCTCTGAGAAGGAGAACCAGCACAGATTCGAGGGCGAGATGGACTCTTTCTTCGCTTTGTTCAGAAGATACTTGACCGACAAGGCCTCCGGTTCCACCTTGGATTGGGACAAGATCAAGTCTCCTTCTCCAAACGAGGTGGTTCAGTACAATGCCTTGAAGGAGGTTCCGGAGAAGGTCACCGAGGGCTTGTCCAAATTGGCCGTCTTGAAGTTGAACGGTGGTTTGGGTACGTCCATGGGCTGTGTGGGCCCAAAGTCCGTCATTGAGGTCAGAGACGGAAACACCTTCTTGGACTTGTCTGTGAGACAGATTGAGCACTTGAACAGAAAGTACGACACTGACGTGCCTCTTCTTTTGATGAACTCCTTCAACACGGACGCGGACACCGCCAAGATCATCAAGAAATATCAGGGCCATAGAATCAGGGTTAGAACCTTCAACCAGTCGCGTTTCCCCAGAATCTTCAAGGACTCCTTGTTGCCTGTGCCAGACTCGTTTGACGATGACTTGAACTGCTGGTACCCTCCAGGACACGGTGACTTGTTTGAGAGTTTAGTGTCCTCCGGCGAATTGGACTCCCTTTTGGCCCAGGGCAGAGAGATCTTGTTCGTCTCAAACGGTGACAACTTGGGTGCCACTGTTGACACCGAGATCTTGAACCACATGATCGAGACTGGTGCTGAATATCTCATGGAGTTGACCGATAAGACCAGAGCCGACGTCAAGGGTGGTACCTTGATCAACTACGAGGGCCAGGTGAGATTGTTGGAGATCGCCCAGGTGCCCAAGGAGCACGTGGAGGAGTTCAAGAGCATCAAGAAGTTCAAGTACTTCAACACCAACAACTTGTGGATCAACTTGCGTGCTGTCAAGAGATTAGTGGAGTCTAATGCCATTGAGTCCGAGATCATCCCCAACCAGAAGTCCATCTCTAAGGGCTCTTCTGACATCAATGTTTTGCAACTTGAAACCGCTGTTGGTGCTGCCATCAGACATTTCGACGGCGCTCACGGTGTTGTGGTGCCTAGATCCAGATTCTTGCCTGTCAAGACCTGTTCCGACTTGTTGTTGGTCAAATCTGACTTGTTCTTCCTCGAACACGGTGCTTTGAAGTTGGACCCAACCAGAGATGGCTTCTCCAACCCCTTGATCAAGTTGGGCTCTTTTTTCAAGAAGGTCAATGATTTCCAGAAGAGAATTCCTCACATGCCTAAGATTTTGGAGTTGGATCACTTGACCATCACCGGTAACGTCAGTCTTGGCAGAAATGTCACTTTGAAGGGCACTGTTATCATCGTTGTTAACGACGGAGAGTCCATTGACATTCCAAATGGTTCCGTCTTGGAGAATGCTGTCATCACCGGCAATTTGCGCATCTTGGAGCACTGATCAAGTACTTTAAAAACACATCGTCATCACTTGGACTGTAAGCTTATTCTTACTCTAGGAACCACCACATTCTTGAAACTGGTCAAAGAGATCGAAGAAAGTCGTGGTGGATTAGAATAGGTCAAAAGTGACCTGCTGATTCTGTTTTTTTTTTTTCTATTCCAACTGATATCTCTTCTTTCTTTTAAAATAAACCTTTATTTGTTATAGAAGCAGCCTCAAATAAAAATTTTTAATTCAATATTGCAAGACTTCTAAGTCGGTTCGAACCTTTCACCGAGTTTATTGACCCATAGGACTCATCTGTCATTTACCATTCTTCAACTGACTACTAGAAGGAGGCGGAAGGCTTGGGCCTTCTTTGCGACTGTCTATAAAGTGCTTGCAGTGATTTTCTCTTCTCTTAGAAGAAGAGACGCTTTTGGTGGAGGAATTTAAACACCTAAAACCAAACAGTATCTAAAATGAAGTACAAACCGCTCATTAAGTGCCAAAGCGCCTTCCATTGACATTTTGTGCTCGGCCGGACTTCCAGACTTCAAACTTTGCTGAAAAATGACTGAATTTTGTATTTTTTCGACATTTTTTGGATTTTTTATCACCTAATGTCCGCTTGTACATATCAAGGCCGCAATATTTTCGTTTATCCAAAGGGCTCTGTGGCCGAGCGGTCTAAGGCGGCAGACTCAAGTTCTGTTATCGTAAGATGCGCGTGTTCGAATCACGCCGGAGTCATTATTTTTTTGGTTTTTTTCAGCTATTGTCCACCAACAAAAGTTATGATTTATTTTACGTCTCTCAATTTCATCTCTATGAAACATCAAGCGAAATTAGAAGCACAAAAGTAGCCACTTTCTAGCCTTTTTGAATTAATTATGACTAAAGTGGATCATTCCTCGATTTTGGGAAGAGCTCGTGAACTGTGTTTATATGCACTCTCGTACTGTATATACTTCAAACTGTCTTATATAGACATCTTTTAGACCAAAGTTTTTATATGCAGTTACAGTGGCCGAGTGGTTAAGGCGACACCCTGCTATTCCGCAGCTTAGGTGTTGGGCATTGCCTGCGCAGGTTCGAATCCTGTCTGTGACGCTTATTTTTGCAACCATTAATCTATTAAGTATCATCTATTCATATGAGCCCATGCTCGACGACTGTTGATGTGAGGACAGAAGCCAAATCTCGATCAACGCATTATACCACAACTTCTGCTTCTCAGGAATGTCGGTGACCACACCTCTCAGTGGCAGATCGGTGCTACCCACGATGTCATAAGCACACCAGTAGTCGTCCAGGGAGCCAAACGAACCCTTTCGATTCCACGGAAGTTCGGCAAAACCTTCCTTATTGTAATGCCTCTCATTTGTACTCATTGGTCTGAGCACGGTCTCAAGTCTTAACGGGTTTTTCTTGAGTAGCGTCCTGTGCAATGTATCATCGACTGTAGGATCTGTAGGATCTTTGTTCACTTTGACCAGATACTTTTCGCTCAACGCTTTATCGAAGACGGGGAGTATGCGGTTCTCAATTTGATGGGTTGTAACGTACAAAAGACTGCTGTCGTCTTTGTCCGAGATTTGAGCCCAGGAACTTGAACACAACTCCCTCGTTGGAATACCTTGCGCAACATTTTCGGGAGGGGTGAGAATACCAGCAACAGACGCAAAGTTTGCATTGAAAGGCACGTACTCGATACGTCCCGTGAGTTCTTGGCCAAGCCACAAGCTTTCGAAATTCTGCTGGGAAAAGTCGTACTTGGAATTTATGACAGGGTAAAATTGAAGAGCAGTGGACATCAAGAGCCCTGCAAGTGCCTTCGGCTTATCTATCACAGCCAATGAGGTGTCGATGAGTTGGGTGTAGCTTTCGTGCCTTACTCTGCCGGTGAAGACATTTCTAGCACGAGTAAGATCGAAGACCTTTGTTTCGTTTGCACTCACATCAGCCAAGCCATTCACGAGCTGATTTGTTTCGAAGTACCCTGGTGGAAATTTGTTCAACTTTTGTTCGTAAATGGCACGGCTCTTGAAAAAACGAACACCAAACGTCTCCAAATCAGGGTCTCGAAGGGTTTCAGAGATGTCGCGAGCTAGTGGAATTGTCTGGGTAGATATAACAATGGCTCTCTCGAAGCTGCAAAGTAGAGGGGCAAGAGACATCATCAAAGACTCCGACGGCTTGAAGAAACTCTTGTTAATGGCACGTTGCAAGTACACGAACCTGACCTCTTGTTCAGGCAAGGAAAAGTCTGAAATGCTCTCTTCAGTCAAATGTTTCCTAAACGATTCGGGGAGCTTCATATCGGCCCTCTTGGCTACCAGCAATATATCCTTCTTGAGGTCCGGCCTGACAGAAGTATCATCCATGAAGGTTATTTCGATAGGCAAGGTATTGTTGCTAGCTCTGAGCACCTTAATGAGTCTGATTGCTCTAACAAGCTGTTTATTTCTGGAAGGACCAGGAAGGATCGGAATAACAATGCCGTCGCCCTGACCCTTCCGCATGAGCTGCTTGGCAAAACAGTCGTTGTCTTGCAGCGAGGTCTTTTTTGGTTTGTTTCCATTATAATCAATTCTTGGAGGCTCCCCCAGAAGAAACGGAAAAAGCGCCGGTGAAACTTGCTCACAAAGCCAGGCCTGTTTGGGAGCAGCCTGGTTTTTCTCCAAAAAGCACCTTCCAAATGCCCTCATATGAGCCATGTCGTTGACAAATGCCTCTTCAAATTTGCTGTGTTCGGAAGTGAGCTTGTAAAAATTCTCCAATAACTTACTTTCGTAGTTATCTTCGATCTTCTTGTGCTTTCGGCGAGACTCTTTTCTGTACTTCTTGCCCTCTTCTCTGAGCCACTTGGTTTTCTTGAAAACAAGTCCATCGTGTTGGAATTTAGCTTGCTCTTCCAAAGTAAGCCGGTCTAGCTTATTGAATTGACCAAAGTACGACTTACATTTGCCTTCAAGGTTCTGTTCCTTGTTCTTCCATTTGGCGTAGATTGGATTGGAGTATCGGCTTCGGCGGGTTGTGACTTCTAGTTTCTCAATCGTTGGTAACGACTGAGGCCGTTCGATTCTGGTGAATGCTATCAATGCCAATAGAAGCAATGCCACAAGCACTAGACGTTTCTTTATTCTGAACATTATTGGGTATTGAAGACGAACTAACAAACATTCAAGTGAGAGCGCGGCTTTATAGCCGAATAGCCGATGGGTGAGACAAGTGAAGTAAACGCTAAGGGGAATTACAGAGGATGGTCGAATTTACAAGTTCTCATGACAATTGATTTTGATTATTGCTGGGTCTACCGGATTGGACTATTCTCAAGTTTGCAGCCGTATCGCAATAATACAACGGCTGGATGCTTCATGCTTACCTCCCAAACAGACCAATTACTCTCCTTTTGAACGCCTCTCATTGCCCATAGAGCTCTAGGTACCCCTAGAAGAACGCCTGAAAAGACGCCAAGCTCCAATAGCTCCTCAGTTCATCGAGAGATTGCGTAGATCCTCATTGAGCCCCGAATTATCTGGCTCAATACGCTCTTCCTTCGAAACGGCCTTCTTCTCGCCCTTCTCCTCCTTGTGGCCAGCACTAGTCGGAGTCATGATCTGGTTGCTGTATCCTGGAGCAACCTTTCTTTGCACGCTTTTGAGCCAGTCTTGGTACTTTTTCTGTGCATCTTTCTGGGCATCTGTCTTGAAGTGGGCTTTTCCAAAATCCTCGATCTCCTTCTTCCACGACTCGAGGTCTGCTTCTGTGACATTCAACCGTGGAGGAACCACGTTGGCAGGTAGATTGGGGATCAACTTGGCATAGTTGGTATTGAGAGCTATTGGTTTTGGGGGCTGAAAGGCCGGGTTTTTCAAAAGAGGAACTTGTTGGAGTAGCGGGTCGGCTGAAGTTAGTAAGCATTCGAATCCTTAGGGCAATGTCACATACGTTGATCGGTATCGTCCATGGTTATCCAGTTGCTGAGATGTAGTACTATTCGCACAAGACTATACCACGGAAACAGACCCATCACCTTCCCACATTTTTCGGCAATTCCCACCAATTACGCTTCCTACACTTGTCCACGTTATTCGTATATATAGTACACGGCTCCTGGAGCCCAGATGCATCGGCCACAGCCATTAGTTGTCCTTGTAGTGACGGATCAAAATGTATGCGTTTTCCTGCTTCAAGCTCGACAAAGAGCGGTAACCACCCTCCAAACGCATCAACAAACCACCAAAAGAAATGTACACCGCCATCTTGTCGTTATCCTGGCTCTCCTCGAACTTGTACACAGTGCCAAACATGACATAGTCGTAATCGTCGGCCAAAGAGCGGTCTCCTCTCTTGGGGGGTCTCCACGAACCGTTAGATGTGATCATGGAGTCCTCGTTACCCAAAGAAGAGGCCAAGGTAATCGTCAACGAGTCGCTTTCCTTGACTGGGAACAACTCGCTGTTGATGTCCAAGGTGATCTTGATATCCTGGGCAGTGGACGACTGGCCCTCTATGCGGCTGACCTTATTGTATCTAGCGTCGTCGACAGAGTCGACGTTGAACATATCCTCAAACAAGATCCCGGACATGGCGAAGTGGTTGTCTTAAACAAGCTCTGGTTGAGCTCTGAGGTTTTTTTCGATGCCCAGCGGTTTGATGTCACGTGCCGCGGCACGTGCTGTGTCTTGCTCGTTCTGTTTCTAAATTAACCTGGAGGGGCATAACCAGATCAGATAACTTCGCCTCGGTCTACTATTCTTCCGGCTACACCACTCAGGCACAGTATGGAAAAACGCACAACAGAGGTGAAATCTCGTCCGGTACAGAGGCCCCAACCCTCGTCCCACACAGGCGCCATTTTCATGTACCTCTTGCCGCTCGTTATTCTTCTGGGATTCCTTTGCTACGCTTTTGGACTTGACATGTTCAAAGAGTCACCAACTGCTGCTTTTGCGCTTTTGAAAGAAGCCGTTTTGGGTGGTTCTAACGACCGTCTTACGAAGAGAAAAGCATTCACCGACGAGATCGGTTTCCGTATCTTGGTTGGCATTGGTGTGTTTGCTGTCTTGAACGTTATCGTGATCACCGTCCACCACATTGTTCAAAAGATCGCCAGGTCCACGAACTCCTACAAGACCGTTGACCATGTGATCTCTCCTTTTTAGGCTGTGTCGACAGCAGTAAGGGGGCCAGTGCACCCATTTTCACTTCTGGGAAGAGCTCTATTCGTTACTAGTTGGAATGAGTAGTTAGCATCAGGCTCTTCCCTGGCTTTTATTTGGGGTCTCTTTGGGGACCTCTCAGGTCTTTTATCGGTTCATAACAAAATACGCTTCGCAATGCAAGGGCATGTCCCATCACTGGGTCCACTTTCCACTATCCTCTGACATTCACCCTAGCAAAATACTAACCTCTTAACTCAATCACCAACTCCTCACCCAATCAGCCACTTTTCCCGTGTGCTCTCGTTGAGAATATGGGCGCCTTGTTAGTGCATGTTGCTCGCTATCTAAGAAGTCTTTATCTAAGCCCTTCCGCAACTTTTCTCATTGAACATCTACCACAATGACTGCTTCCACGCCCAAGCGATTGCTCCAGGTGGCGTGTTCGATAGCTTGGTGTCTTCTATCTGCGGGTATTGTTTTTGGATTTGCTGCAATTAAACCAGTGCTTATTGCCCAAGGCATCTATCTGGATAGATGTGATATCGCTGCCGATGACAGCCAAATCCCCTGTTCCGAGCAGGATTTGGCATTGAACATGTTGTTTACCGTGGCATGTATGGTGACGAATATTTCGGCGTTGCCTGTCGGGTACGTATTGGACAGTTATGGTCCAAAAGTGACGGGCATCATCGGGTCCTTCATCTTGGTAGTCGCTTCAATTGCCTTGGTATACGCCCCAGTTGCTGAGTTTGCCGACTTGTATCTCGCAGGTTACACACTATTGGCATTGGGTGGGCCTTTCGTGTTTATTTCTTGCTTCCAGTTGGCCAACTCGTTTCCCAGAAATTCAGGCACCATCTTGGCTATGCTTACTGGAGCCTTTGATGCCTCGTCTGCCCTCTTTTTAGGGTATAGAGTGGTCTTTACCAACTATTTCGAATTGCCCATCTCAAGCTTTTTCACCTACTATTTGGTGGTCCCTGTGTTCATCTTCGTTTGTCAACTCACAATCATGCCCGCAGAATCTTACAAAACAGTGGGCACTTTAGCCAAAATAGCTGAAACCGCAATTGACGAGTCAGGCCGTCCTTTAGATAAAGCAAAGCTTTTGCCGCTGGATAGGGACACAATTCCTGAGCCTGTGGAACAAGCCAGTATGTCCGAAACAACCAACTTGTTGATGAGAAGGGCCTCCTTTGGAGCCCAGGAGTACGATAGAAGAAGAGGCCTGACTATTTCCAGAGCATCGAGGTCCTCGGTCAAATCTGTATATGAACAGGATGCAGAGGACAAGCTCTTTGAGTCTACTGGAGGTGTATTTGGGATCTTGCACGGCTACGAGATCAACGAGCAGATGAAGTCGCCGTGGTTCTACTTGATGGTTATCTTCACAACTATTCAAATGCTCAGAATCAATTTCTTCGTGGCCACCATCAGGGCTCAGGAAACCTATTTGTATGATGGAGACCAGGAGCTCGCTTCACAGATCAACCATTTTTTCGACATTGCCTTGCCTTTAGGTGGGCTCGTTGCCATCCCTTTTATTGGTTTGATTCTCGACCGCTTGGCCACCCTTACCGTGTTGTGGATTCTTTCTCTGGTATCTGTCTTGGTAGGTATCCTTGGCCTTGTGTCATGGCTTCCAGGCACTTACACAGGTATCATCTTGTTTGTGGTTTACAGACCTTTTTACTACACAGCCGTCTCTGACTTCTGTGCCAAGGTGTTCGGCTTCGAGACTTTTGGTACCATCTACGGTACAATTATTTGCATTTCTGGCATGTGCAACATTTTGCAGCAGCTCTTGGACCGTATCACGCACTCCGTGTTTGACATGAACCCTGGCCCAGTGAATACGGTCTTGACTGTCCTCACGATTGTATTTGCGTTCGCCATAATCTTCTTTGTCAGATCCCAAGAGATGGAGATGAAGAGAAGAAACTTAGAGTTGGAGGCGCAGAATGCGTCCACGCTGCTGATTCCCCATTGATGTTATATATTCCTTAATTCCAGCACTATTCATGTCTCCGTTTAGACTTCCTGAGCCGTTTGGCTTCGTCGGCTACGGCATCAGGGTCCAAAGCTCTAAGTTCCTGAGCAAATTGGACACCTGTATAAGCCGAGAGCGTCTTTGAAGGTTCTTTCTTCGCCTGGCTGTGGCACTGAAGATGTCCTAATTCGTGAGGTTCCTCGGTTTCTGGCACATCAGCCTGAGGAATACCGTTCAAAACGTCAGCTTTCGACATCACTTCTTCTCTTCCTTTTTCTTCTTATCTTCCTTCTCGATCTCTCTTCTCGATCCCTTGATGAGCTCCAAATGACCGACTCTGCTGGCAATCAACTTTTCAGTTCCCGCCAGACCACTGAGAGACTTTTGGAGTTTGTAGGCTTGCTTTGCCGAGGACTTCTTTGGTTTGATTACTCTTGGAGCGGAGGAACGTGGGTTTTGCTGTTTTTTGGTCACTCTGGCCTTTGCCTTAGACTTGAGCTTGAGATTACCCTGAGCCATAGAGAAGAGAGTGGTTAATGATGTACCGATGCCTCTGCAGGAGGGATGAGGTGAACCACACCGGTTGCAAAATGGTGAAGATTATGGCAGAGAGAAGTGGTGGGTTAGAATGATTAAAAAAAAAGATCCATCAAGTTTTTTTCATCAGGTTTGAGGATGGGCTTTTGCTGTTGGGTTTCGGCTACGGGTATTTGTGAAGAGCCGGTTGATAGCCCATGTCAAGGTCTAGACAAAATTCACGTTGAGATATCCACCTGAGAAAGAGGCTCGCCAAATAAACTGAAAACTTCTCCGATCTAAGTCTTTAAAAACTAATTTTCTATTCAAAAGGAGCTCCCTCTACAAATCTTGCGAACTGTCACTAGTACGCATTGCGATTAATTAGGCACAGAGTACTAATTACAGAGGAGTCAACCACGACACTCCAAAGCCCCTACTTGCTTTTCAATACCTAAAATCAAAATTAACCAATGATTCAGTCATTCTCTAAAAAACCCTCCTACGTTCCTCCCTTCACTCCCCCATTTAACACCTGACTCATAGACCACGTCTGACTCCGTTTCGCGACGAGGCCAAATTTCCAAACCTCATCTCTGCACTGCAAGCTGATCCCATCTTCCTGATCTCTTCAGGCTACGTCCTTACACCCAAAGGGCCAAATTCCATGAGCGGTTTTCTCATCTTGCCAGGGCCTCAGGCCTTGTCCAAATTCAGAGTCTCCAACTTGGTGCAAGAGTTGGAGAAGAACTTGAACCAGCAGGGCGTAATCGCCAGCGTTTCCTCTGCTTACACCCACTATGTGTCTTTGAAGGAGGAGTTGACCCCAGCACAGTTGAAGTTGACGGAGATTTTGTTGACCTACGACTCCCCAGCCGACTTGGCCATTGAGGGCGACGCCCTTTTGCAGAAGTTGGTTTCTGTGTCTGGAGATGACAAGACCCCGTTTGAAGGCTTGAGCGAGTCCAATGTGCTCGTGAGAGTCTTGCCCAGACCAGGCACTATCTCTCCTTGGTCGTCGAAGGCTACGGATATTGCGAACATTGTCGGTATGGGCGACAAGATCGAGAGAATCGAAAGAGGCATCTCGCTCTTGATTTCTGCCACTGAAGGCTTCGACTTGTTGGGTGCCTTGAACGCTCGTGGCGGCGAGATCTTGACTTCTGTGTTTGACAGAATGACTCAGCAGCTCTACATCAACGAGAACGCACCCAAGCACGACGACTTGTTTGCCCACCACCAGCCAAAACCATTGGTTCACGTGGACATCACTTCTTCTCCAGACAATTTGGTGAAGGCCAACACCGATTTAGGTTTGGCGCTCGATAAGGGCGAAATCGAGTACTTGATCAACGCTTTCACTAAGGTCATTGGAAGAGACCCCACGGATGTGGAGCTTTTCATGTTTGCTCAGGTCAATTCGGAGCATTGTAGACACAAGATCTTCAATGCCGACTGGACCATTGACGGCGTTAAGAAGGACTTGTCGTTGTTCAAGATGATCAGAAACACCCATAACAAGAACCCACAGTTTACTGTTTCTGCTTACTCCGACAATGCAGCCGTCTTTGAGGGCCCCAACGGTTACCTTTTCACTCCCGACTTCCAGACCAAGGAGTGGAAGTCGATCAAGGAAAACGTCTTCACTTTGGTCAAGGTCGAGACCCACAACCACCCTACCGCTGTATCTCCTTTCCCTGGTGCTGCCACTGGTTCCGGTGGTGAGATCAGAGACGAGGGAGCGGTGGGCCGTGGATCCAAGTCCAAGGCCGGATTGTCTGGATTTTCCGTTTCCGACTTGAACATCCCAACTTTGCCTCAACCATGGGAGCGTGACATTGGTAAGCCTAAGCACATTGCCTCTGCTTTGGACATCATGATCGAGGCTCCTTTGGGCTCTGCTGCTTTCAACAACGAGTTTGGTAGACCAGCCATCAACGGTTATTTCAGAACTTTGACCACAGAGGTCAAGAACCACAAGGGTGAGAGCGAGTTCAGAGGTTTCCACAAGCCTATCATGTTGGCTGGTGGTATGGGTGCCATAAGACCCGACTTGGCTTTGAAAGACACCAAGATCACTCCAGGTTCCCACCTCATTGTTTTGGGAGGCCAGTGTATGTTGATTGGTTTGGGTGGCGGTGCTGCCTCTTCCGTTTCTTCAGGTGAGGGCTCAGCTGAGCTCGACTTTGCTTCTGTCCAGAGAGGAAACCCTGAAATTCAAAGAAGAGCCCAGCAGGTCATCGATGCTTGTGTCTCTCTTGGTGCTGATAAAAGTCCCATCCAGTCAATCCACGATGTGGGTGCTGGTGGTTTGTCCAATGCTTTGCCTGAGTTGGTCCACGACAACGACTTGGGCGCCAGATTTGAATTGAGATCAATTCTTTCGCTTGAGCCCGGTATGTCTCCTATGGAGATTTGGTGTAACGAGTCTCAGGAGAGATACGTCATGGGCGTTGCTCCAGAGAATTTGGAGTTGTTCAAGAGTATCTGTGAAAGAGAGAGAGCCCCATACGCTGTGGTTGGCCAGGCTACCAAAGAGCAGCGCTTGGTCTTGACTGACTCTTTGTTGAAGACCACTCCCATCGATCTTGAAATGTCCGTTTTATTCGGTAAGCCACCCAAGATGTCCAGAGAGGCCACTACTCAAAACTTGCAATTGACTCCTTTTGCTACTTCTGGGTTGTCCGTCGAAGAGTCCGTCAAGAGTGTGTTGCAGCTCCCAGCCGTGGGATCCAAGAGCTTCTTGATCACCATCGGTGACAGGTTCGTCACTGGATTGGTCGATCGTGACCAGATGGTTGGTCCATGGCAGGTTCCCGTTGCCGATGTTGGTGTCACTGTCACTTCTCTCGGTGATTCCATTTTGGTCACCGGTGAAGCCATGGCCATGGGTGAAAAGCCTACTTTGGCTTTGATCTCTGCTTCTGCTTCCGCCAAGATGGCTGTAGCTGAGTCTTTGCTCAACCTCTTCGCTGCTGATATTCCTGCCATCGACAGAGTCAAGTTGTCTGCCAATTGGATGTCTGCTGCTTCCCACGATGGTGAGGGTGCCAAGTTATACGAGGCTGTTCAGGCCATTGGCTTGGACTTATGTCCTGACTTGGGCGTCTCCATTCCAGTCGGTAAGGACTCTATGTCCATGAAAATGAAGTGGGACGATAAGGAGATCACTGCTCCATTGTCGTTGTGTATCACTGCCTTTGGTCCAGTATCGAACACCTCTAAGACGTGGACTCCTCAGCTCAAATCGACAGACGAAGACACCGTGTTGGTGTTGGTTGACTTGGCTAAGGATGTAAAGAAGGCTCTTGGTGGTTCTGCTTTGGCTCAGGTTTACAAGCAAGTTGGTAACGACGCTCCTACTGTCCACTCTCACGAGCTCTTCAAGGGCTTCTTGAACGCTTTGATTGCCTTGCACCAGGATGTCAATGTCTTGGCCTACCACGACAGATCGGAAGGTGGTTTGTTCACCACTATTGCTGAAATGGCCTTCGCTGGTAGATGCGGTGCTCAGGTCAACTTGTCTACTGACGAGGATGCTTTGACCGAGTTGTTTAACGAGGAGCTTGGAGCCGTCTTCCAAATCAAGTCTGCCGATCTTGAGAAGTTCGTCAAGGTTTTGGGTGACAGCAAGGTCTCCGAGAAGTACGTTTCTGTCATTGGTAAGCCTACGAAGGAGCAGACGCTTACCTTCAAGCAGAATGGTGAGACTGTCTACGAGAACACCAGAGCCACTTTGCAGAAGTTGTGGAGCAACACCTCCTACCACATTCAGAAGCTCAGAGACAACCCCGAGACCAGTACTGAGGAGTATGAGGCTATTGGTGACGATGCCGATCCAGGTTTGCTGTACAATTTGACTTTCGATCCCAAGAACTTCAAGATTCCTGCCGGTGACAAGAAACCCAAGGTAGCTATCTTGAGGGAGCAGGGTGTCAACTCGCAGCAGGAGATGGCTTGGTCATTCTCCCAGGCAGGCTTCGATGTTTTCGACGTTCACATGTCTGACATTTTGAGCGGCAAGGTAACGTTAGATCAGTTCACTGGTATTGCTGCCTGCGGTGGTTTCTCTTACGGTGACGTTCTCGGTGCTGGCGCTGGATGGGCCAAATCTGTTTTGTTCAACGAAAAAGCCAGAGAAGAATTCAGAAAGTTTTTCAACGACAGAGAGGACACTTTTGCCATTGGTGCCTGTAATGGATGTCAATTTTTGAGCAGAATCGCCGAATTGATTCCTGGTACTGAGCACTGGCCAACGTTCGAGAGGAACTTGAGTGAGCAGTATGAGGCAAGATACGTTATGGTGGAGGTAGACGAGACGCAAGACAATAAGTCGATTTTCTTGCAAAAATTGAAGGGCTCCAAGTTTCCAATCGTTGTTGCCCATGGAGAAGGCAGAGCCTCTTTTGAAGACCAGACCAGACAGGAGGCTTTCCTTACCGAGGATAAGCAGTCTGTGATTAGATATGTGGACAACTACGGCAGCGTTGCTAAGACATACCCATTCAACCCTAACGGCTCGCCCGAGGGTATTGCTGGTATTTCTAATGCCAACGGCAGAGTGTTGGCCATGATGCCTCACCCTGAGAGAACCACCAGGTTGGAGTCCAACTCGTACTACCCAGCGGAGAAGTACGCTGAGTGGGAGGGCTATGGACCTTGGATTGCCTTGTTCAAGTCCGCCAGAGAGTGGGTTGGAGAAAAGTTTTGAATTTGTACGATAGACAGACACTGAATACATATTATAGGATACGCCTTGCTGGGTCGATGGGGTAGTTACTTGGGATTTCATCATCTACCATAGTACCGTTGGTTTAAATATGACCTTGATCGTGAGAAATTGTGTTGTTTAGAAGTGGTGATTCAATAAAGCCACAGCAGAAAAAGTTATACTAAAACTCTGTCTTGCCGGTCAGCTATTCCGAAAAATGAAGCTTTAGCAAAGTCTGAAGGATTCGAAAGGAGTTCAGCTCAATGTTGCAGGCGTTGCACTCCGTACAGCTGTTCGCAGCCATTAGAGTGTGAGCGCCAAAGACCCTCACCACAACCCAGGAGCAAAACATTGCCACTTGTTGAAAAGAGCTTCAACTCAGCAACTTTAATCCTAAATACAACACTTGAAAATGTCTTTCGTGTAGTTTCTATAGTAACACTCTTAGGCAGTAACACGTCACGTGGTTCAAAGCACCTGACCAGTTTCTGAAAAATTTGTGGTCGTGCCCAAGCCCAAAAGCTCGTCTGGTCCCTCACAAAAAATTTTTCAGTCTCACTCCAGAAAAACCATCAACTACAACTAATAATGTCTGCCCACCAGATCTTGTCCAAGAAGAGAAAGCTCGTCGCCGACGGTGTCTTCTACGCTGAATTGAACGAATTCTTCACCAGAGAGTTGGCCGAGCAGGGTTACGCTGGTGTCGAGGTCAGAAAGACCCCAACCAAGTTGGAGGTTATCGTCAAGGCCTCTAACACCCAGGGTGTCTTGGGTGAGCAGGGTAGAAGAATCCACGAGTTGACTTCTATGATCGTCAAGAGATTCAAGCTCTCCCCAGAGGGTATTGTGATCTACGCCGAGAGAGTCGAGGAGAGAGCTCTTTCTGCTGCTGTCCAGGCTGAGGCTTTGAAGGCCAAGTTGTTGGCTGGTCTCCCAATCAGAAGAGCTGCTTACGGTGTCTTGAGATTCTCCATGGGTGCTGGTGCCAAGGGTGTTGAGGTTGTCATCTCCGGTAAGTTGAGAGCTGCCAGAGCCAAGTCCCAGAAGTACGCCGACGGTTTCATGATCCACTCCGGTCAGCCAACCAAGGACTTCATTGACTCTGCCATCAGACACGTCTTGATGAGACAGGGTGTTTTGGGTATCAAGGTCAAGATCATGAGAGACCCAGCTAAGAACAGATTCGGTCCTAAGTCTTTGCCTGACGCTGTCAAGATCGCCGAGTACAAGGACGAGGACGAGCCAGTCAGCACCCCAACCGTCAAGGTCCACAAGCAGGAGGCTGCTCCTGAGGCCGCCGCTGAGGCTGCCGCTCCCCAGGCTGCTGCTCCTCAGGCTGCTGCTTAAGTGTAACTTAATATTTAATACGTTGCCTCATTCATTGTAGTGTAATTGGTATGCTTCCCCGAGATTCAAACATTTGATGCGTGACCATCATTCTGGACTTTTAGGAGTAGTGGACTTTCGGAACTCGAGAGTGGAAAGAGATTTGAAGTAATGGATCTTGTGTGGGTATTTTACAGCACGAGGGTGAATCGTGCTTTAGTCATTGACTTTTCTTCCAATACCCGAGACCACGTAGAATCACTCTTCATGTATCTTTGCGAGGTCTGCTTGTCCCTAAAGCTCTGGATACAAGGCATCGAGTGAAAATGACCACTCCAAGGGGCATGGTATACGGTCAGTCGATTATTGCAGAAGGTAAAACACTACAGCATCATTGATTTGGCCGTTGTCAAAAGTTTGGATTTTACATCCTCAATTTGAAGTTTGTTACTTTTGGCCATTTCCCCTTCATCTGTGTATTCTCAGAATTGGCTGCGAAAAGTTTCGAATCATGGTCATCGTACCAACGAACACACCTACCATAAAAATCAAAAACGACAGCGATCAGCATTGTTTGATCAGGCGTCTCACGAGGTATTCCATTATGAGGAAGCTTCGTCGAAATTATAACGCACATTTGCTCTAAGAGTACTCAGGCACAACTACAGTCACAGCGTCTAGTGCCACGAATTTGCAAGCTGACGGATATTTATCCTGGAAAAAGGGCTGGTTTATACTCGAGCGAAGTCATTGAATTCACCCCCTGCAAACTTCGAATGAAGAACGCTTGGAATCGACAATCATCTTCACTCGATGGCGGACTATGGCCTCATACCCTTTATTCAAAGGGATCGGCTTTATGAGATTTGATAGGCGATTCAAATGACTCCAATCCCGAATCTATTTCACATCATTCAACAAACACCCTCCATCGAAAAATATTCAGATTTCAAAATCAAGGATTTTGCGAACAGTGGGTAATCGCGGCGTTTCTCTCGGCAGTAGTCAACCGACAATCTCACTAATGATAAGCAACAGTGGGCTGAGATAGGTGCATGACACGGAGTCCAGCGGTTTACTCGGAGATTATCCGAATGAGGCGCGCGACAATGTCGTCGCTGCCTCAGCAGCTCCCAGTTTATCGGGTCGAAAGAGCGAGAAATTTAAAAATTGATAAATTCATTGTTCTCTGGAGTCTTTTCTCATCATATCCATGTGCATTTTGTGTTGCTCGGGTGTGACGCTACGCTCATTGGTGGACCTCAGTAGCTGACCAAGCAACGACATTTTTTCGCTTAGACGATAAAACAGCATCCGATGGCGCCATAAAGCCGGATAAAAAAAGAGCTTTTTACATCTAAGTAGGCGCAGAAACCGGCTGCTTCCTGATTGCCTTCCCGATCTTAGATGACTCTCCACGGATAATCTGGGGCCACACAGACATGCATTGATAGAGTGCGGGATGAGTGTGAAAATGCTCGGATTAACTATAACCGACCGGCTACAGCGGCCCCAGACCCATCCGGATAATCAAAGTTTTCAAAAGCATCAAAAACCATCGCAAATAAACTTCAATCGATCGAGTACTGCTCAATTGCAAAATGGCGTGTTTTGGATGCTCTTCCAGGGATGTAGACTGTACGTTTCTTACGTCATTCGGGTGAACGGACCTCGGTAGTTGTGGCTTCGGAGTTCTTTCCCCAGACGCATCATCCCGCAGATTCCCCGGATGTGCAAGTCCAGAGAAGATATAAAAACTGGGGCCCTGGACTCATAAAATTCCACAACCTTTTTTTCATGTTTACCCCAACCTACCTTGCTTTGTCCAACGACGTTTCCGAGCCCTTCGTGATCCCAGGCGTTTCGCCTACCTCTCCTAAGGCTGCTCCAACCAGTGTCTCTGGTTCCACCAGTCCGATCACTGACGCCTCTGTGGGCAGAGATAGATCCGTTTCTATCATTGAGCTCAGCTAAGCGGATAAATGACTTTTCACCATTTTACGATATGGTTTTGGAAAGTTGATCTTTCAGTAACGACTATTTATTATGCCTAATGAATGAACAGTGACGATGAATTGCGTAGCACAGGCGAAACGCCTCCAGCTTTCTTAGCCTTTGAATTCATGTGAAGAGCTAACGAAGACTTATAAGCTTCCTGTAATTTTCATAATTAACTATTCCTCTGAACCACCTCTCCAACCTCTAGACCCGATCAATTGGAAACCGGACCAGTTTCCTCTACACTAAATCTCCTATTCACAAATCTTCTTCCTATTTACAATATCCCTAAACTCAGTTCCAAATTGGATAGAATTCGTTGTACTTTTTGGCATAGTAGGCAGTCAGAACAGCACCCAAACCCAAAAGCACCAAGGGAATGGGCTTCAGAAAGTTGGTGGGGATGGAACGGCCAATTCCCGCAGCAAGCAAGGCAGTAGAAGCTCCCAAGGCAATTTCCAAACCCCAGTCTTTGTTCTGCTTCAACAAGTAGCCAGCTCCAGCGTAAATGGCGCCGAAAGTGATTCCAGCAGCCAAAGAAGGAAAAGATCCTTTACGGGCATAGCCAATTATTCCGCCGAGGGTGCACAATCCTGAGAGGGTGAAAGCTGGGTGTTCCATTTTTTAGGGGTGGTAAGTGAAACCCGAGGGCGGTGAAAATGAGGTGATTGGTGATATGTCACGTGACTCACTTCACACCGGCGATAGACTTTAAGTCAAAATGACGGGGAAGGCCCACGCCGGGGTTTCTGGACAATTCCTACCTCGAAAGAAAACAAGAATAGCGCTGTGGCCGACCTAGACTGTTCAGTACGGAAAGACTGAAAACTTATCACGTGACCTGATCCTGATGCGAACCGATCCACCCTGGCTCGCCGACTCCTCATACCGTTAGCCACGGGCCCTATCTGCCATACCCCTATTGCCCTAGCTCGGCAGCAAACACAGCAGCTCAACTACAGCAAGTGAATGGTATTAAGGATCTGCACGACCGTAGAAAGCGCCTCTATTTCGAAATTCACCGCTCCTCCAAAATCACCATTTTCCTACCACCACGACTGAATCAAGTAGGCCCTTTGCCCAGAGGCCAGGGCCCGCGTCACGTGCGCCAATATAGGCACTGAACAGTAGACAATTTAAGGTACGGGGAGATTCCGTTTGTGGAATCAGAGGAGGCCAGCTGCTGGATCAGGTCCTTACGTAGTGGAGTGGTGTGGTGAACCACGAGGTACCCCAGCACGTAGCAACGGGGCCACCACAATCCCTAAAGCCCCCCAAAAATAGGGAATCATGTAAATTCAGAGCTGAATTATTCGAATCAATTCTAAAATGAAAAAAAAAAATTGTGTTTGACCCCCGTTTCCACAGGGCCTCCTCCTCAGTCGAGCTGTTCGCAGCCAGGAAGCCGCAACAAGGCGGGAAAAGCTCACATTCACGACGGGGCAGAAAAAAAACTTTCGCTGCCACAAAAAAAAATCTCCACCACTCCGGCGAAAACCATGAACCTCCTGCTGATTCTCCTGGACAACACTCCGCCGCCGCCGGTGCTGCTGTTGGTGCTGGCACCGACACCGACCCAGCTGATGAATGTGACCATCCACACGAGAAATGGCTCGAGAAATGGGCGCCTCGAGTCCGTGGGCGGCAACGACGCCGACTACTTGACCCGTTTCGAAGCAAACGCCAATGCCATCACCACCCTCGACGAGGCTCTTGTCTACTCTCTGAGAGAACACACGCTTCTCGAAGAAAGGCGCCGTTTGCAGACGCTTTTGAAGAGAACTGGCGACTACAAAAACGGGTACGCCAATCGCATGACCACAGAGGCATTGCTAGTGGGGCCCGACACGCCGGAGGTGCCGTCATCACCTTGGGGATCCACCCGAGTGTCTACCAATGAAGAGGCCAAGAAGGCCAGGCAGGCGGCTTTGGAGATCAACGCCTCCAGGTTTCTGAGCGTGGTTGCGCCAGAGCCGGAATTGAAGGAACCTGTGAAAAAGAAGCGTGCTTCCGAGGATCTGGCGCTAGAAAAACGCCGTAAACTTGACGATGATAAGCCCAAGAGCCGGGAGTCCAAGGAAAACGGGCGCCAGCGGATCAAGCAAATGAAAGACGACTTGGAGAAAACGCCGTCCCAGGGCCCCGGCGACGACCGCATGCTGCCCCAGAAATCCAAGGAACTCAAACTGGTGACCAAGCAGTACGATAACACGTTTGTTGCGATCTGGAAGGACCTCTCGAGAAAAGACGGGCCCAAGGTTCTGCGGTTGATGCAGCAACTGAATCAGGCAAAGCTCATTAACCTCAGAAAGACTGCCATTTTGGCTGCTCGTGAAGCCAAGCGCTGGCAACTCAAGAACAACAAGAACCAGAAGGACTTAACGTCCAAGGCCAGGCGAGCCATGCGTGAGATGTTCAACTTCTGGAAACGCAACGACCGTTTGGAGCGTGACCGTCGGAAGAAGGAAGAGAAGGAATTGGTGGATAAGGCCAAGAAAGAGGAAGAGGAGCGTGAGGCCAAGCGCCAGTCTCGTAAGTTGGATTTCTTAATCACTCAAACCGAGTTGTACTCCCATTTCATTGGCAAGAAGATCAAGACCGACGAAATCGAGGGCACAGATTCGGATCCTAATTTGCACAAGAACGAAAACGAGAGAGATTGGGACAAGTACCACGGCGTCAAAGGCGAGGCGGCCGATTTCCGTCTGCTTGACTTCGACCAAGATGACGAAGACGCTTTGCATAGGGCTGCTGCTGCCAACGCTCAAAGCGCCTTGGATGTGGCCAAACTGCGTGCCCAGGCTTTTGATGATGAGGAGTTCCGTAACCCTGACACTAACGGCGAGGAGATGAACTTCCAGAATCCCACCTTGCTTGGTGACATGAGCGTTACTCAGCCAGACATGTTGAAGTGTACCTTGAAAGAGTACCAGGTCAAGGGTCTCAATTGGTTGGCCAACTTGTACGAACAGGGCATCAACGGCATTTTGGCCGACGAAATGGGTCTTGGTAAGACTGTGCAGAGTATCTCTGTTCTTGCGTACCTTGCCGAAACCCACAACATCTGGGGTCCTTACCTTGTGGTGACTCCAGCCTCTACATTGCATAATTGGCAACAGGAAATCACCAGGTTCGTGCCAGGCTTCAAGGTCTTGCCATACTGGGGAAGTGCCAAAGACCGTAAGGTTTTAAGAAAGTTCTGGGACAGAAAGAGTTTGCGGTACGATAAGGATAGTCCCTTCCACGTTCTCGTCACATCTTACCAGTTGGTGGTGGCCGATGCGCCATACTTCCAAAAAATGAAGTGGCAGTACATGATTTTGGATGAGGCTCAGGCCATCAAGTCCTCTTCATCATCTAGATGGAAGTCGTTGTTGAGTTTCTCATGCCGTAACCGTTTGCTTTTGACCGGTACCCCCATTCAAAACTCCATGCAAGAGCTTTGGGCCTTGTTGCATTTTATTATGCCGTCTTTGTTCGACTCTCACGACGAGTTCAGCGACTGGTTCTCCAAAGACATCGAGAGCCATGCCCAGTCGAACACCCAGCTCAACGAACAACAGCTTAAACGTTTGCATGTCATTCTCAAGCCTTTTATGTTGAGACGTGTGAAGAAGAATGTTCAAAGTGAATTGGGTGATAAGGTGGAGATTGATCTCTTCTGTGACTTGACCAACAGACAACAGAAATACTACCAGATGTTGAAGTCGCAGATTTCCATAATGGACTTGCTCGATGCTTCTAGCAACGATGACAGCACTCAGTCATTGATGAACTTGGTGATGCAATTCAGAAAAGTCTGCAACCATCCAGATCTTTTTGAAAGGGCTGATGTTAAGTCCAGCTTCTCCTTCGGGTCTTTTGCTGAGACCTCTTCCTTTCTTCGTGAGACAGACTTGGAACTCGCCTACACGTCTCGCAACTTGATCGGCTACGATCTTCCAAAACTTGTGTATCATGATTTGCTAACGCCCACTGAAAACAACGACCTCGGCTCAAAGCGAAAGATTTATGAGATGTTCAACATTTACAGTCCAAACAATGTCAAAGATGACACAGCAGACAACTTTGGCTTCTTGAACTTCACAGATACCTCACCTCAAGAATTGCATCACATTTCCAAAAAGAACGTTATCGAAAGAGCCATCGCCAACTCTGGTTACAACAATCAGAATAGAGAGAAGACAAACAGATTTACTTATACATACGATGATGATAAGTTCATTCCTTCGAACAAGAAACTTCTCATCAGAGAGCAAAATGAGAAGCTTTGCGATATCAGCAACTCCGTCCACCTCAAGGGCCTTTATTCTGTTAAGGACAAGGTCTATGAAGACATGTACATCAATGTGCTCGAGCCAGCTGCTGACCCTATCGCAGCGGCGGTTCCTGTTGAATTGAACTGCAGTAACATGTCGTTTAGCCATCGCAAGGCAGATCTTTTGTTTGACAAGAATCTCCGTTCCAGTCTTATCCCATTGTCACTCAATGAGGAACATGATTTGATGAAGAAGAAGGTTCCTGTGCCTGAGTACCCTAAGTCCAACATGTTGCCCGAGCCGGTGAACAAATTAATTGATTACTCTAACATCCGCATGCCTTCCATGAACAGGTTCATCACCGAGTCGGGTAAGTTGTCGATGCTTGATAAGTTGCTTGACAATCTCAAAAATAACGACCATAGAGTTTTAATCTATTTCCAGATGACAAAGATGATGGATTTGATGGAAGAGTACTTGACATTCAGACAACACAATTACATCAGATTGGACGGCTCTTCCAAATTGGAGGATAGAAGAGACTTGGTTCATGATTGGCAGACTAAGCCAGAAATATTTGTATTCTTGCTTTCCACAAGAGCCGGTGGTTTAGGTATCAACTTGACTGCTGCGGACACTGTGGTGTTCTACGACTCTGACTGGAACCCCACCATCGATTCTCAGGCTATGGATAGAGCACACAGACTTGGTCAAACAAAACAGGTGACAGTTTATAGACTCTTGACCAAGAACACTATTGAGGAGAGAATGAGAGATCGTGCGAAGCAGAAAGAACAAGTGCAACAGGTTGTTATGGAAGGAAAGGCATCTGCCAAGAAGAAGGAGGACGTCGCAAATAAGAAGAAAGACGTTGCATTTCTTCTTTTGGGCGGTGATGATAATGCAAATGAAACTCCATCTTCCACTCCCACTACTGGAGGAACAAATACGAATACTGGTGATTCAACGCCTTCAGTGGAACCTATGAGCAAGACTCTAGAGGCCATGTACCACGAGGGTGAAGGTCAATTCTCGGGAACGATCACGCCGCAAACTTAGGCGTTTAAAATAACCATTATAGTATGTCGTCATGAATCAATTAATATATATCATATGAAAAGGGGTTCCATAATATAAAGGAATGTATCTTAGCTGGTTTGGGTGTTCTCATTTAGCTTCTTTTCTAAGTCAGCCATGAATGAAGGATCAACTGTTCGGTTCGATCGTGCACCCAGTTGTAGAAAATCGTCGCCTTCACTCAGCTCTCCAGGAGCGTCTAGCAGGCCCTTCTGCTTAAGCTCACAATTCTCGTTCTCCAAACTGTAAATTCGGGTGAAGCTCTCCTCTAGCTTCTTCTTTAGTTCTTCTTTAGAAATGCCTGGTGGCGCCGGGCCACTTATTAGGCTTGTTTTCGATATCTCTGCTTCATCCTCGTCTCCTGTTGTAGATGCAATTAGGTCGGTAATGCCCGATATATTCGAATTTAAAGAGTTCACAGAGAACCTTCCCATCGATTGTCGGACACTTCTTCGTCGAGTGAGGGCTTCCAATGCAGCTTGGTTAAAAGCTTCATAATTCGAAGGAGGTGATGTTGCACTAGCACCTTCTAAACGTGAGTGGGAATCTTCTTTTAGTTCCCTATGTGACTGTGTTGAGGCGTTGGTATCCTTGGTGGTGGGCTCCTCGAAAACTGTGAGTAAGCCAAGTTGCAATCCGGTCGAGAGTCGTTTATACCTCTTATCCAGACTACCAATTCTTGGGGAACTTGAAATACTGTCGGACCGCGCAGGATCTCCATTTGATTGTGAAGAGTATCGTTTCTTCATTGAGCCCGATGTGCCGGTTTGAAACGCCTTCGGATTGAAGTGCTCATTGCTGTTTAAGGAATTGCGTTGAGATGTCGAAGTGCTTGATGTTTGAGAAGGTGGTCTGAACCGACGAGAATATTCCCCCTCGTAGTCGCTTCTGCAAACATTATATAACTCCATGCAGCCTCTTAGTTCGCTTTGGAACAGTGCAAAAATAGACATCTTTTCGTCGTATTCTTCCGAGTCATTGACATCTGCGATAGCCTGGCTATACTTCTTGAAATACAGTAGACTTGTTGTGACATTTGTCAACTTATTAATCAAGTTGTGGAGGTTCAATTCAGTGTCCAGCAAGAATAGCTCATCATCTCTTCGCTCGGGTGTTTTGTCTCTTGAAAGAACATCATCATTAGCATAATCTGTGGAGGCATTGGTCTTGCTCAAGGCTTTGAATTTCTTGTTTAAGGCAAGGAGCTGATCAAGAGTTTTGGTGTGTTCTTCGAATATGAGCTCCAACTTTGTGAGTCTTTCCGAAATGTTTAGTTGAAAGACTTCAGCGTCATCGATGTGGAATGCATCATAAAGTTTGAGCATGAAGAAGTTTCTGAGAGGCGAATCATGGATGGTGAGAAGCTGGCATATGAAGAACCGTCTTATGTTGTTGAAAGCGTTGAGCTTATCCTTGAGAACCTCCATTGTGAGCTGGTCCTCGGGATTGTCCACAATTTCCTCGAATATATGAGCCAACTGAACGTTATTGATCTCGCAATACTGCTCAAGAAGTTGGCCATTACACATGGGCAACAAGGTGCTTACGGAATGACGGATGTTCAATAAAAGACAATTCAAAAGCATGTTGAGGTGATTCTTCAACTCATCTGAGTATTTCGTGGTAGAATCAGTGTTGGACGTCTTGTTCATGAAAGCGAACATCTCAATCTCTTTCAAGGAGATCATGCTTGTGATCAATGTCTTGTTGACTCTGCAATTGGAGATCATAAAGTCGTCCAAGCTGCGCAAGCTTCTGGAGGCCGTGAGGGTTGTTTTAGCTCTCTTGCACTTGACGAGCTTGGTCGCCATTATGAGCAATATCTTGAACATAGTTATTCGGCTTGCATGCGATAAGTTTGACCGTATGTGATAGTTTTGCTTCAACAAGAAGATTATGAGCGAGATGATATTAAGCAAAAGGAGTGGGCTGCTGTATGCTGGGGGAAAGGAAAGGCGATATTGTTTGTTGGTGACTTCCAAGACAGTCCCGTCGTGTGAGAACTCCTTGACCAACTTGATGTGCAAAGACGAGTCGACCTCATTGCGGATCTGAACAAGATTATTAAGCGCCTGTTCGTTCTTAGAGAGCACCATGGACGCATCAAGGAGGTTCAGTACCACCAAGTTGTACTTAAAGCGCTCCACTATAGCGGTGTCCTTGTGCTCGAGGCAAAGGTATTTCTTGATGAACTTGTGGAAGTTGACGGTCGTAGACGGTAGTGTCTTGTGAACACTGGCACTGTACGAGGATGTTGCAAAAGATGGTGTTTTCACAGAGTACTCTCTAAATCTCTGCTGATGGCTGTATTCGGAAGTGGAGGTCGAATTGAAACGGGGCCGAGGCGGCACGATGGGCTCCTCAATACCCCAGTCGGCTTCTGCTGGCAGGTAGTTGGATAGTAGGCTCAACTTGCCAAAGCCCAATTTCTCGAAGTTCATGGTATGTGATTATGTGCTCATGGACTGGAGATGGCGTAGACGACCTGGGAAAAATAGGGAAATTTGTCGATCTCCTCACTACCGATTGAAGGATTTGCTTCGGCAATCTCTGATCCAAAAGACAATTATCGTAGTTAACGAGCGTGCGGTCTTAAAGCTCGGATCGATGTGTGTTTTGATTCTGCGATTTCTGTACAAGCATCTGAAAACCCCCATGGGGTCGCACTTGGACCAACATGGTGGAGATTTCATATATATCCGTAGAGATGAAACCCAAGATCTTTACGTAGAAGAATATGGATTATTCTTGATATGTACACGCCGAGTCAGTCCAGGACACTAGCGATATCCTTGACTGACTCTTCCTACTTGAGCATGCCCATGTCGAACCCATTGAGGTCCATGTTGAGGTCTGCCCCCAAGAAGTTCATGCCAAAATCATTGTCCATGAGTCTGTCCGGTTGTCCCTCGAGTCCGTCTCCGTTCATTCCTGGCACAAGAGGCGGCGGTTGCAGGGCAAAGTTTGTCAGGTTGGGTTCCAGATTGGGCTTCAGATCGTGCGCTGAGTTTGGACCCAGACTGGCGACCAGCTGGGGCGCCAGGTTACCATTATTGTACATGTAATTCTCTCCCATTGGCATGCCCAACCCCTGGTTGGATTGAACTTGTTGATTAGGCTGATTCGGCTGGTTGGGCTGACTCGGCTGATTGGGCTGCTGAGAAAGGGGCACTGTTGACTTGTGCTGGGGCATTTGGCCAGGCTTTCTGTTATTTCGCCCTTGGTTCTGGGGCGCCCGGACCTGTTGCTGGGATACAGCGGCTCTTTGCTGAGGCTGTAGCTGGGGTCTTTGCGTAGCGACACTCGCCAGGTTGTGTCTCTTCGCTGCTGGCTGGGCCCTTCCCACAGTGAGCGGTGCCTGACCCGGAACCATGATTGCCAGGCTCTCCAGACCAGCTTGAGAGCCGAGGGCACCAGGGGTGGTTGCCGAGGAGGAAGCTTTTGGTGTTTTGCGGTCGTTTTTCTTCGGTTTGGCCTTAGCCGCTGTCTGGGGCGCTCCTCCGGGGGTCTGCATTAGCATCTGGCCATACTGGGGCTGTTGCTGGGGCGCATTAGGCACCTGGCTGTTCTGCGGAAGTGGGTTGGTCTGAGGACCAGGACCGTCCTGGCCCATCTGGGAGATTTGGCCCGGGTCAAACCGGTTGGGAGCCATCGGCGGCGGCATCATATTCGGCGGGCTCTTCAGCGAGCTGTGGATGCTCCATAGTAGGCACCACCACTCGTACAAGTATGCATCGTTGAAGGCAGCGTCGCTGTTAAAGTGGATTTTGGCCTCCTCCACAAGCATGGACGCCAGCTGGCTGCATCCCAGTTGGAGCAAGTATTGGTGGAGCATGGCGAAGAAGGACTCCTGGGGCAGCTCGTTGGCCCTAGAGAAGTTGAACGAGTCCATTGGGACAGATGGAAGCGGGGGGTGGGAAAAGAACGGAACTATGCCTGTGCTCGAGAAGGGGCGTGTGTAAGGGTGTTTTGGCGGATATCCAGCAAAAAATCGTCTAAATCAGGCGGTCGCTGTGGCCTTCTCCGTGTTCTTCAATATATTGGACGTAGGACGGCGGGCTTTTTTTTTGTCTCATATGGGTTCAATCCGCACAGGAGAGGTGAAGATTAGGCAGGGCAGATTCGCTTGCGTACACGGCTGCAGCAGCTGCAAGAAAGGAGAGGAGGGAGAAAACTGGAGGATTGGAAATGTTTTGGTTTTTTATTTGCAAGAATTGAAGATCATGAATATATCGAGATAATTGCAAATTTTGGCGGACGACGGCGAACCGTTCGCCCGTGGCCGGACTGTGGTGCCCTAGTACGGGCAGTCTGGTTTAGGTGGGGGAAAAAAGAAAAGAGATGGAGGAGAATGGTGGAGGAATAATGAGAAAAGAATGTTCTTTCCGCTTAATCTAGCGTTTTCGGAGGTTTTCTAGATTTTGAAAACCGCCGGTTCCGTGCTGGCGGTAGGCATCGGAGTCACCGTAATCTTGGGAGTCAAGATCTTTGGCGTGGAAGTTGTGGTGTATTTTGCGGCTAGACTACGGCTAATTCCGTTGTGCATCAAAGGAAGGGAAGCTTCATGTGGTCTGTTCGAGGTTTCTTTTGGACAGCCAGAGCTGTGCTGGGGCTGAAGGAGCAAGACTTAGTGGGCACTTTTTTTTCATAAGTGTTCTCAAATCCCCATGGGCCCAATTCTTTTGAGAGCTTTGACAATGAATTGAACTCCTTGGCTTTTTGCCCAAACGGATATGGTAACATTTTTCCAGTATCACTTCGTCATGACTCCCTTAATAATTCTTTCTCAAGACTTCCCCGAGACTTTCACCTCAAATTACTTTGTAAGAGCTTCTTCCTTGGGAGTCCTCCTCGTCATTTAAACCCTTCTTTTTGTACGGTAGTCTTAAGTAATCTTGTTCTAGAGTGTGGGTGATAGCTCGATTCTCTTTGCTCACCCATTCCCTCTAATAAATATACTATTCTTTTCTGTTCCTTCTCGAACTTTTCATATATATATCTCCTCCTATTGATAGTTCTCGTGGTGGAACACACTTGCCATATCCTCGCCCTTCTCAAAGTATACGCCATGCAAGTTCAAATTGGACAAGTTCTCGAAAATAACACTGAAGTACTGCTTCATCGGCTCGAGCTGGTGGACTATGTACGTTTTCAATGCCAGCTCGGAAACGGTGCAGCTGCTGAAGTGTTCGGCGATCCAGTCGCTTGAGTCTGCTTTCAAAAGCGACAGGCTGAAGCGGGCATTTTCGCCCAAAAGAACATGCCTCTCCTTTTGGAGTTTGTGGAGGATAGCATACATCACAAGGAAAAGCACTTGGCTCTCATCCACCTCAGGATTTTCGTGTGCCACCTCGTCAAGCACCTTTTGCGATAACTCTTCTATGATGTCGTGGCAGCCTTGACACTGACATGTTTGCAACATCGACAGATGGAAATTAGACTTGTAGTATGCAAACGAGGTAAGAAAGTCAGGAAGCTCGAGTTTGCGGAGCCTCCGTCCAAAATCCGGTTTCTCGAACATGGAGAGAAAGAACGCATCCACAAGACGTCTGTTGATCTTGTGGGCATCTGAAACAGACGTTTCACTGTCACCGGTCATTTTAATGCAAGGAGTGGCAAAGTCGAGTTTCAATTCGACCAATCCAGTGAGCTGTTGAAGAAAGCTACTCAAAGGCTCGAGTTTCTGCTCGAGCATCTCCACCGGACGAAGCCAGTCGTCCTGAGGAAATGCTTCAATCTCAACCACCTCTAGTGCTGGAAGGCCATCATTTTCGGCAGCAAAAGCTGCAAACGAATCGAAAAACGTACCGTAGCATGAACAGCCTACTTGATGGCAGTCCACTGTGAGTCCAAGCTTGGAAAGCTGGGGAAGATCTATGGAGCTTGCGATTGCAGCAAAGGCAAGCGGAGCTCCGTGGTTATGCAAATGTGATATCGAAAAGGATCTCAACTGGAGCGTTTCCTTGGTTTCAATGGAGGAAAGCACCGCTAGGCCCTTGAGATTCCTGGAGGCGCAAGTCAAGTTCTGGAGATTTGTGAGGGTATTGAAGTGGTGGGGTTTCAACTCTTCTTCTTCAATTTCGATGTCAACGGAGGTGAACGTCGAAACGGCGTCTTCCAACTGGTCCATGGAGGAAACGGTGGTGTGGGTTAAGCTCGTGCCAACGGGCCGAACTAGCGGATCCATACGAAACGTTTTCAAAGGCAGATTCCGCAACACATCCACAAACCGTGCTTGCATTTCTGTGGCCTCTGGAGCCTCATAAGTGAAATGCTTCACTAGATCAGCATATCTCTGTAGAGCCTGGAGCAACAAACCAGCGCTTCCTTGATCCAAAACCAAGGAGCCGCTCCGCCCGCCCGAATTCTTTCTGATCATTTCCAGATCAACCACGTTCAACGGCCGACTCGCCCCAACAACAACTGTCACCTTACGGTACAAGGCCTCCATGGCTAATGGTTGCAAAATACGGCAGGTTGCTGCCAAGCAGGCCAAGTCCTGCTGCGGAAGATACAGACATATTTGAGCCAAAATGGGGAGAGGTAGCGAGTCCATGTATAGCTAGCTGAGGAAGAATACGAGATGCATCATCGAGTTTATATTTTCATTGCCGTGCACGAGCCATGAATAGGGGTTTCGTCTATGGCGGTGCACGGGTGTGACATGTGGAGCTGCTCGCGGAAATGCCCCACATCTATATACCTGCAGCGGTTTGCAGCCATTCCCAGACTAGATATTTCTCTTACAAACGGGTACCCATGTTCACATGGACGGCCTTGGCTTGTGTGTAGGTGGTAAGACCGTATTCGCCCAACTCACGGCCGTTTCCACTCAGCTTGACTCCGCCAAATGGAACATGCACGTCCGTGTCGTTGGATGAGTTGATCCAAACCATACCACTCTGGATGTCAGCAGCCATCTGATGGGCCTTGACGAGGTTGGTGGTGAAGACGGCAGCACCCAAGCCGTACTCGGTGGAGTTGGCCAATTCTATCGCCTCCTCGTCTGTGGAGTACTTGATCACCGTCACCACAGGACCGAAGATCTCTTCACGTGCAACTCTGAAGGACTGCTGGACGTCGGTAAGAACAGTGGGCTGGATAAAAAAACCCTTGCCGGAAACCTTGTTGGGCTCGCCTCCCAAAGCGACCTTGGCGCCTTCGTCCTTGCCAATCTTGATGTAGCCCAAAACCTTATCGTACTGAACCTGAGACACCTGGGGTCCTACAACGGCCTCATTGTCGAAAACATCGCCTTGCTTGTAGTCAGACTTGACGTGGGCCACGAACTCCTTGACAAAGGCATCGTGCACCTTCTCGTGGACCAAGATTCTCGATGTAGCGCTGCAGATTTGGCCCTGGTTGGACATGATACCAACGGCTGCCCACTTGACGGCCTGGTCCAATTCGGCATCCTCCCTGATGATCATAGGCGACTTGCCGCCCAATTCTGTCGTCACAGCCTTCATGTTGGAGGTGGCCAACTCAGAGACTATCTTACCTGTGGCAGTAGACCCGGTAAAGGCGACCTTGTCGACGTCATGGTGACTAGCCAAGGCCGAGCCGGCAGTAGCTCCAAAACCGGAGATGATGTTGACCACGCCAGGAGGAAAGCCAGCCTCCTTGAAGTACTTGGCCACGAACAAAAGCGACAAAGGTGTGATTTCCGAGGTTTTCAACACCACCACATTGCCTGCAGCAAGAGCTGGGGCCAACTTCCATGCAGCCATGAGCAAGGGGTAGTTCCAGGGAATAATCTGGCCACAGATTCCAAATGGCTCGTGCACAGTGTAGGCGAACTTTCTGGGGTCGTTCTGAATAACCTTACCGGTGATCTTGTCGGCCCAACCGGCGAAGTACTTGAAAACGTGGATAAACTCGGCCACGTCGAACTTGGCGTTCTGCTCCTTGGTCTTACCAGAGTCCCATGCCTCAATGGTGTTGATCAACTCGACATCTCTCTCCACCAACAGAGCGAACTTGTACAACAAATCGCCTCTTTCCTCGCCGGTGAATTTCTTCCACCCACCAAAAGCCTTTCTGGCGGCCTTCACAGCAATGTCCACATCCTCTTTTTCAGCAGCATAAACGGCACCATTGACCTCACCCGTGGATGGGTTGATGGACTCGAGAGTCTTGCCTTTTTGGGACTTGACAAACTCGTTATTGATGTACAAGCCAGAGGGCTGCTTGAATTTGAGCCCGTTGGGCAAAGCGACTTCGTATTCCAATGGAAGAGACATGATTTGGATTGTGGAGGGAGGTATGTTCAATCCAGGAATTATATAGTGCTTGATAAGACAGCGCCTAAAAAATTGTTTTGGGAAGGTCTTTGCGGGCGCAATTTGCACCCTAGCGTGAAAAGTGGAGAGCCGAGAAGAAACGGTTTTTTGCACATTTGGGAATCGGATGTTGTTTAATGGGAATAGAATACGACATTAAAAGTGATTGGTGTGGCAGAAAACCTTTATGTGGTTTGTCTGATGATAAGGTGGGTTACGACTTAGGGGAGGCAGGCAACTCGATTGATTTCATACGGTCTAACAGACTTTTGGGAAACCCCTGAATGAACTCCGAGGGCGGAAAGCGTTTTAAAGGACTGGCTGACGCCACCGAATTGCTCTAGTATAGAGTTGTGGCTGAAACCTGGCTTACACGAAGGATTCTGGGGTAATCAACTGGGGAAGCAATACGGTTATTTTGTCGATTCGATTCGTTTTAGTTTCTCGCCTGATAAATACGCATACACTTGGAATCTTTGTTTTGTAATTGGCCATTTATTGGCGAGTCTTGCCCCTCCTTTGGGATATCTCAGGATGGTTAGGTGGTGCATTCCGCTGCATGCAATTCCGACCTGTCAAAGTATGATGACACAATTCCTCAGCGGAAAACAAGTACATTTAATTCCCTTCAGAAAGAAAAGATCTGCTAAGAATGTGATCAAAATGCATTGTATAGCTCCTCTCTTGTGATCCTCTTGCATTCGGAATTGGCGTCTTGCCTTGGTATCTCCTTCACATAAACCATATTCCACTGTCCATACCACAACTACTTTTCTTCATGTCTGTTGATCTCTCCAACTTCAAATCGTCCCCGGCTCATAATGAGTTCCGTTCCGATACCTTCACCACACCTACGTTCTCCATGGTGAGTGCCTTGGCCAATTCATCTCTTGGAGACGCTGTATACAACGAGGACGATTCGACTACTAGATTGGAAGATAAGGTCGCCAAGCTTGCGGGCAAAGAGGCTGGTCTTTTTTGTGTTTCGGGAACGCTACTGAACCAAATTGCGTTGAGAACCAATTTGTTCCAGCCTCCTCACGGTGTTCTTTGTGATCAAAGATCGCATATCTTCACTGCTGAGGCAGGTGGCTTACCCACACTTTCTCAGGCCATGATACAGACCGTGTTGCCTAAAAACGGAGTACACTTGACTTTGAATGATGACATTTTGCCCAATTTCGTGCCTGACGACGGAGATATCCACGGCTGTCCTACTAAGGTGATCTCTTTGGAAAACACATTGCACGGCATGTTGTTTCCTCTCGACGAGATCAAGAAGATCTCAGCATTTTGCAAGAAGAACAGTGTTCGTTTGCACTTAGACGGTGCCCGTTTGTGGAATGCCTCCGCGGCTACTGGCATCTCTGTTGCTGAGTACTCCTCATATTTCGATTCCGTTTCCCTCTGCTTGTCCAAATCCTTGGGTGCACCCATCGGCTCGGTGCTTGTGGGACTGGCCCAGTTTATCAAGAAAGCGAACCACTTCCGGAAACAGAACGGTGGTGGTATCAGACAAAGTGGGCTCTTGGCAGAAATGGCTATGGTCGCTATAGACGAAAATCTCGAGAAATTGCCCAGAGTTGATGAGAAAGCCAAACAGATAGGTAAATTCTGTGAAGACAATGGACTTGTACTCGAGCATCCTGTTCAAACCAATTTTGTCTTCATTGACCTTGCTGCTAGCAAGGTAGACAACGACTTCTTTGCCAAGTCTGCAGAGAAGCACGATATCAAGGCCTATGGAAGCCGTTTAGCTTTCCACTTCCAGGTCAGTGACGAAGCTGTTGAGAATTTGAAGAAGGTCCTCAAGGAAACTGCCGACGAGGCCAAGAGAAACCCATATACGACGGATGTGCAGAGGTTGTACAGTGTATACGACTCCAAGTAACGATATAGACTTATAAAGTACGCATTGAGTCGTGAATTGAAAAGAGTAGGTACCAGGCAGCATGAATACTTTTCGAACAAGAAAGCTGGAAAATGTGTGTGTGACTCAAATGGTCTTGATAATGGGACCAGTGCGTATCTAGATCATATATCCATGTCAGTACTACAAAGGACCAATGGATCAATGGGATCATAGACAGTACCCCACTGTTCTTTTCACGTGCTCTAGAGGGGACAAAAGATTACGAGAGCTTTTGGAAGATGACTACAACTTTGAGAGCTGTCTTCGTTTATTGAGCCTAACCGAACAACTCCAAGTTCAAAACGTGAAGCACAACAAGCAGCTTGCCCTATTATCGCGGTTGTTCACAAAGATAGTAATAAATTCTGTTTTCCAGAAGCTCCACCCAGAGGACGACAAGAGCTTATGGGAGGAAATAGAGTATCTGTTTAGTGAGCATGGTAAGCCAGAGCTAAAAGGACGGCCCTTCGCTATTAATAACAGCAATTCCAATGAAATCTCGTGTATTGCTGTGCTGGTAGACTCCAAGGTGATTGGTGTTGATCTCTCTCACGAGGAGCAAGATTCCATCTCCTCTTCTCAGTTCATGGACCAGTTCTCAGGCATATTTGGTGGCTCGGAAAGAGAGCAGCTTGAGTCAATTGAAGATATTTCTCTCCGCTATGACAGCTTCAATCATTTGTGGACGTTGAAGGAGGCTTTCACCAAGTACTTGGGCTGTGGCTTGAACATTGACCTCTCGCTGTTCGCCTTTCGATTACTGAAGCTACCCTGCGATGGATGCCTACCGATTGAGACGAACCAAAAGCTGCATCTTTATGACATTCTATGGGTCGAAAGCTCGATTGACCATTCGAAAGTGGATCATGATCTCCTCAAGCTAAAGCCCGAGCTACACTGTTACTCTACAACATTGAAGTCGTCTAAAAAACTACCTGTAGTTGCTTCGATAATTACTGACCGTCCTTGTGGCACTTTGGGGATACACATCGACCTCTATGAGCATTTAAAAGAAGTTATTGTATAAGTGAAGACTACTACTAATCGCAAAACCAGTACAGGATCGCCGGAATATACCGTAATTTGCAACCATCCGAGAAACATAAAACACAAAAAACGTCTCCAAAAATCCAATAAAAGCCTTTCCTTTATGACTTTTTAGAATGTGCTAGCTACCCTCAATTTCATGCCCAATAGCCAACTTCCAAACTCCCATCACCTCCACAACTTCTCCAAGTTAGAATGATACTGTGCGAAACTAAAACATCTTATGTCCTTCTTAGCCGAGAAACACGCCCACTACTTTCGGCTATGCCTGAAGCTGATGCCTGCTAAGGCCCAGTCTGAGGATTCCAATAAGCTAGCGCTTATCTACTTTGTTGTCCACGGCCTTGACTTGTTATGTAGATTGGAGAAAGAGATCGACAGAGACGCTGCTGTTGCAGATATCTATGACTTCTTGATCCTGGACTACAACGGAGAGATCTCGGGTTTCCGATCCAGTATGACGTTTGAACTCGATAAGAAGAAAAACGAATACGATCTTCCCAACTTGCTGACCACTTTCTTTGCCTTGGCGACGTTGTTGGCGTTCCAGGAGGACTACTCCAAGAGACTTGACAGAGAGAAGATCATGGCGTTTGTCAGTCGATGCCAGATAAAAGAAGGAGAAAACGCTGGCTGCTTCACGCCTGTGCTTGATCTAAAGGGTGATCCCTGGGGTGAATCTGACCTTCGCTTGTGCTATATTGCAGCCGGTATAAGGAAAATGCTTGGTTACGACAAAGTTGGCGAAAAAGCAAATGACATAGACGTGACGGCCCTAGAGAAGTTTATTTTGAACAAGGTCAATTTCAATGGCGGGCTTTCTTCATCCTCCCACACTGAGTCCCACTCAGGTCTCACCTTCTGTGGCATAGCAGCGCTCAAACTTCTAAACAACGATCTCTCGACGCCCCAGCATGCAGACTGGGTGGAGCTAACAAAAAGCTGGCTCGTTCACAGACAAGTCGATTACCCTCATGAACTCTATAGCGGCACATCCTACGAATACTACCAGACAAGTGACATCGGAGGCTTCAACGGCCGAGAAAACAAATTCGCCGATACATGCTATCTGTGGTGGGTTGTTGGCCTGTTGAATCTCTTGAGTGAAGATGGCGTGCAATTGATAAATGCTCCTGGTCTTCTCGAATACTTACTTGAAAGAACCCAACACAAGCTTATAGGGGGCTTCGCCAAGGATACCGAGGCATTTCCGGATCCGTTTCATTCCTTTCTTGCAGTGTGCAGCGTGTCCCTTTTAAAGCATTCGCTTGAGCTTTCCATCGAGGGAACTGACTTATTGCAGCCGGTAGACGGAGAATTGGTGATAAGCCAACGGCTGCGAAAGTTCCTAGATCACATGTGGCAGTAAATGGTCTCAAAACGCAGCGCACCTGGAACTATAAAATTCAGATCGGCATGCAATCGGGCAAATTCCTGATTGACCCAATGGGGGAAAATTGGCCCGCGTGTCTTGTGATCAGTATCAATGCCTGAATATAGCCCCTCTTAGATGTTGATCGAGACGACGGCTATAATCAGCGGGACTTGCATATAGGGCGAACTTTAAGAACCGAAATCTGCTCAGTGGAGACCAAGGGCTTGCTTCTTTTTTGGAAAAACTCAGCACCGACTCTCTCCTGGAGTAACAATTTCAACAAACCTACTCATGGACCATGAGCAAACACCTCCAGCACCAAAAGCTTCGCTCGAAGCCAAGGTACCAACCACTACTATTCATCTCATTTCCGGAGGTACCGCAGGCTTAATATCCGCCTTCACTCTCCAGCCGCTAGATTTGTTGAAAACTAGATTGCAACAGCAGAGACGCAGTAATACTGGCTTGCAGACATCCATTAGCAAGGAGCTCAAGAAGTTGGCAAACATCAAAGACTTGTGGCGAGGTGCATTACCTTCGACTTTAAGGACATCTGTGGGTGCAGGGCTTTACTTCACAATTCTCTCGCAAACAAGAACATATTTGGCGAGTTTAAAGACGGTCCAGGAGAAGTCGTCTTCTAGTGTGTTGCCCAAGCTTTCGCATACAGAGAATTTGGCTACCGGATTTGTCGTGAGAGCGGCCGTGGGAGTTATCACCATGCCCATCACAATCATCAAAACCAGATTCGAGTCCAACTTGTACAGTTACAATTCCATGTACGAGGGATTCGAAAGCGTCTACAATGAAGGTGAGGGCCCCAAGGGCTCGTACCGGAATTTCTTCAAGGGGACGGCTGCGACGTTAGCCAGAGACTGTCCTTACGCAGGGCTCTACGTTCTATTTTACGAGAGCTTCAAAAATGAAATCATGCCTTCGCTTTTGGTGCCTTTTAAAAGCAACATTCCTGACACTTACCTTGCCAGTGTGACGAATTCGCTGTCGGCAGTGTTGGCTGCGCTGGTGGCGACGGCAATAACCGCGCCTTTCGACGCAATTAAAACGAGACTACAGCTCATTGTCAGTGTCAACAGTACCCCTACGATATGGACAGCCACGAAGCAAATTGTACTGGAGCCTGGTGGAGCCCGCAACCTATTCAACGGACTTTCGCTTAGATTGGGTCGCAAGGGCCTCAGCGCAGGCATCAGTTGGTGTATATACGAGGAGCTCCTTAAGTACATTTAAGGGCCAAATCATGTATCATAGACTGGGCAGATTTACAGTCGAAGTGATCCTTTGACGCAAATAACCCAAAATGAACAAAAACTACAGAATATCTAATAAAGAGAACGCTTTCCGACATAGTATCAATTTCTACCTGGAGCCAGATCTCCAACAAGTCAGTTCGTCACGAGAATCAGGGTCCATCGAGGCGGCTTTTTTTTTGGTTTGCAACTACAGAAATCTGATATGTTATGGGGTATGCTGAGAATTCCTCGTTGCCTTATGGCTCACATCTATTCTTCGTGGTACATTGTCATATGGACAATGCAGCTCCAACATATCACATCCTAGTCTTGAAGTTTACGACATTGTCAAACCTCTAGTGGTCTGGGACACGATGCATTTTTTTAACGGAAAGTTTGAGGGAATAAATTGTAATCCATTTCATGCTCCCGAATGCCAGCTTTAGATAGATCCCAGCTAGAGACAGAAACAGGACCCCTTGAACCGAGGCCGCGACGACAATTTTGCAGCCACTCCATATTCCACGACGCCATGGGCCATAGTCAAGAAAGTCAGTTTATGTCGATCTTAGAAGATCTAGTATACATTTGGAAGAGAATGAAACTGAAATCTGTATTGTATTCATTTATCGCTCTGGAAGGTATCCAGATCACTGTCTATTTGAAGCCATTCGGAGTTTTGGAGGCCATGGTGATACTTCAGACGACAAGCTGTTTGCATGTACTGACATTCATCAACTTTCCAGAATCGGCCACAAACCGGCCAACACTTCACAACCTGTAAAATTGCTCTCTCAACGTTCTTGGGCTTCTAACCATTCCGGCTGGTCCTGTGACAGAAGCAAGTGGGGCACCGGAGGTACAGGTGTCTACAGACCTCGGACTCAAACCGGGGTAAGCCCTAGTCACCAACCTCCTACTCCCATGAACGACGACTTGATCAACAGTGCGGTCAGCTTTCTCAAGGACCCCAATGTGGCTCTGTCGCCGCTAAACAAGAAAGTGGAATTCTTGGAGTCGAAGGGTCTCAACGAACGTGAAATCGAAGAAGCATTGAAGAGAGCGAATAATGACTCTTCTTCCTCGCCGTCCACTTCGTCGTCAACAACAGTGACCCCCTCCACCAGCCAGCAGCATGCTCCAACAGCTCCACCGGTCCCCTATGACTACTATGGGATGGCTCCTCAGCCTCCAGAGAGAACATGGAAGGATTACTTCATCATGGCTACCGCCACTGCCGGAGTTACCTACGGTTTGTACCAGGTCGTGTCACGGTACTTGATTCCCAGCATCATCCCGCCACTGCAGAGCCGGATCGACGCGGATAAGGAGGCTATCGATGAGGAGTTTATGAAGATTGATAAGGTTCTTGAGCAGCTAGGCTCTGAACAGAAGGAGATCAAGGATGCCAACGAGGGCAAGCTCAAAGAGATCGACGTGGTGATCGACAACATCAACGACTTCTTGAGCAAGTACAACAAGGACAAGTTGAAGTTCGACGATGACTTGCGGTTGATGAAGCTTGAGGTGGACAACTTGAAGAACAGTGTGGAGAAGAACATGAAGTTGACCAAGGACAATATCCAGGAAGAGCTCGGAGAAATCACGGAGGAGTTGGGCTCCTTGAAGAACTTGATCAAGGCCCGTAGCGGGGGCTCTCTGGCGGAGAACAACGGGCCTCGTAAGGTGGCCCCAGTGTCTTCCATTCCCTCCGCTTCCGAGATCTTGAAAAAGGCGAAGGCCAAGAGCGCCAACAACGCTCCCACGAGCAGCTCGGCTACGTCATCGCAACCGAACAGCGGCGACCATAGCAATTCTAATAGCAACGCTGCTTCACCTCTGCTGAGCTTCGCCACAACGCTGAAGGTAACAAGGCCATCCACTCCCGGCAATATCTTTGCCGCCGGCATTCCTGAGTGGCAACTTAAGCACAAGCAGGCCGAGGAGGAGGCTGAGAAAGAGGCCACAGGACTGGGCACAGACAAAGAAACAGCGAAGCAAGAGGAAGAGAAGGACCTGGCCCCTGCTTGGCAACAGCAGGCTACCAACGAAAACAACGACGACGAGGTGGTGAAGAATTCGATTGAAAATGTGGGTGTTCCAGCATGGCAGCTCAGCGCCAACAGCAACTAATGTATAAAGCACACACCGCTAAGACGAGTATTGTAGAGAAGACTACAAGAGGTTAAAAGGAGCTTGGCTATCTTTGGCTGAAGAGAAGATAAATATTTTGTAGATTCAGACGGTGGAAGTTTTCATGAGTGAGGGAAGTGGAATTGGGTCAGCACTGAAGACTGTTGAGACAGATATTACACTGTCTTCACAAAACTAGGATCTACTGAATAACCGTAATTTTCAGAGAGTAAAATTAATCAGACCAATCCCAGTAGAGCCTTTTTAGACTCAGTATTGCCAGGATCCCTTCGACGACTAATTCATCGCTCTAAACTTGATGTAATGGTCAGGACCTAAAAGAAACCACTACGGCTGTGAAGAGAATATGTTTATACCAGAATACTCGCTTTGACTCTACATAGATGACTGGATTGCATTCGATAGTCAAGAATCATTAAATTTGCCGAGTCACCAAATTTGCCGCTTTTCTGATTGGAATCCGGCCACTCATTTGACAGCCCCTGCCTTCTCAAATGTCTCAAATGTCTCAGATCTATACTGACCCGACTAAGCTGCCACGGTCCGACGTCGTTCCACCTTTCTCCTCCAAAGAGTCAAGAGTCACATCAAAAAATGCAAATTTAACTTTTAAATACTTCTCTTTGAAATAACACCCTCTTGCTCCTTCCTTGTGACTGGCTGCTACCGCATTCAGCCCTTCCTGCGTCAACGTGTTGTAGCAACATTTCGCAGCCGCTTCTACCACCAACAAGAGCTGCCAAGGGCTTTTAACCAATGAGGAGACCAATAATACTGGAGCCTTTTGGCGAACAGCTTGAATTGATTCTGCGAGTGCATCTCCAGAATTTGCACTCCAAGCTGTACTCTGCTACGGCAGGTGTCAAACAGAACCTGGCATTGCATGGATACGATAAGCCTAAGGTGGACAGATCGGCTAGAGAAGGACAGCACAGGCGGCTTCCGTTAATCTTTCAGAATGACCAGACCGGAGTGTTGACAGCCGCAGGCCAAAGTGCTTACGGAGAAAAAGGTGATGAGATGTCTCAGAACTGGAGACTGGGCGATCGCTCCAAGATTTCTGGAGTCACAAATAACCACATCTGGCCGCGAGCGTTTTCTAGCGAGCCTGTACCGCTGAGGACCTCTTCAGCTGCTCAGGAGCAGCGTCTCGTGGGTCTGGATGGCCACAAGGGTCATGGAGGACAGAGCTACGCTTACATGATCCACCAGAGCATGCTATATAACCAGAGGGCGAATGTAGCACCGACGGCTTCTAAAGGACCCAGTGGGCTCGGGAATCACGGGTTTGGTGGCCAGAATTACTATAACGATCAGAATTTTGGTCAGCACACTCAGAGCTGGAACACTCCACAGATCACGCAAGAATACACAGGTTCAACCCACACGAACCAGGGCTCAAACATGTTTTCGGCAAATTTGTTCAACATGACGCCCTCGCTGCTGGCATCTTCCGTGTTGAGTTCTTCACGAACCAACGTGTCGAACCCTTCGTTAACCAGCCAATCGCCTTCGAACTCGTTGTTTTCGAGAGATCTGCCAACCCACGAGCCTGACATTCAAGAGAGCATCACCGAAGCTGAGCCGGTGGCCAAACCAACAATGAACTCATGGAGCTCTGATCTCGAGGGTAGCCTTGAGGGCAGTCTTTTGCGGTCGATCTGGACTTCTCTGGTGGCTGAACCATTCGGCACAACTCCGTTCGGTAAATGGTAGCTCTGGCAATGGCAATGGCAATGGGCGTTAGGGTTGGTTTTGATGCTCCCAGGGTTTCGATGCATACCCAAGGTTTGAAGAGCACGCTTCAAAAAGCTACTTCTGGTTTAGCCAACATAACTTAACGGCTAAGCTACATGCCGAATATTGGGAATCTCTTATATAGGCGTTTCGGTGTATATTGAATTTGCAACAGGTTTCAACCACTTCTGTAAGTGCGCTCGCGCCAACTTCAAGTACTACTTCACTATGACTACTGAGGTCAAGGCTGAAAAGCTAGTGCACACGTCACTCATCAAGAAAACACTGCCCAAGGCTTTTGTGGCATTACTTTCCAAACTAGACCAGAAAGCTCCTATTGCTGATAAGGAGCTTGTCAGTGCCCTCCTAGGCTTGAGAGATCGGTCCTACTGGAAACTCCAGCATCAGTATGCGTTGGCAGTTGCGTCCGAAAGTGCCGAGGGCCTCCGAAGAATAATCAATTCGTTAAGCAGCCTTCCAATTGCAGCCCAGAGGGAGTTCATCTTGTTCTTGAAGAGCCGGTACAAGTCGTTCTCTAAGCCTGTTCTCCTGGAGTTCGTCAACAGAGCCTTACCTGAATATACCGCCCAACTTCAGGGCTTGTTGAATCTGGGAGAGAACGAGGAGGTCCAGAATGTCTGGTTCCACTTGCTCTTTTTGTGGGGAAGCATCATCGACAATGCGAGCTCGTTGATACTGAAAGAACTGTTCCGTGGCTTGGCCTTGGATATTATGGGCCAGCTCCAGAACATGGGGGCCGTCAACCAGTTGGCGTATTTCTCGGAGAAGGCCAACAGCTTGTTGAATGCCGACGACTTACACAAGGAGCTTCAATCTGTTGGTGCAGTCAAGCGAGAGAAAGTCACCGCTACACCCGTCAGAAAAGCCTTTGCTTTGAACCAGCATTCGAAAAAAGTAATCAAGATGGGCAAGCTAAAACGACTCTTGTGGCTCAATGAACGCTTCAAACTGTGGAAAATTGAGAAACTCATGGATCACTACATTGCCTTCTTCCAAATTGACACGTCAAAATACGACGACTTTGTTAAGGAGCTGGTACAGACTCTTTTTAGTGGTATATCAATTGCAATCCAGCAGCAGGAAAGCCCATATGTGCTTTTTAATTGGAAAAACTACATCGTGAGTCGCTTCCCTGTATTTCTCAAAGAGTCGAGACCAAAAAGCGATGGTTCCTCCAACCTCGAAAGTGTTATTCTTAAAGCGGTGGCTGGCTTTACGGACGCTTACATAACCGAAATGATTGTCGGAGGAAGATCGTCCCATCCTTACGATTTGCGTAAGGTCTTTTTACGAAGCTGTATGTATCAGGACCTCGTAACTGTTTCTTCATACACAAAAACATTTCCTGAAGATTCGGAGTCTGTGACTTGGTCCCACATCACGCACGAGAAAAGCGTGCTTACTCACACAGACCACCTCAAGTCCGAATTCAACTCAAAGCTTCTCAACATCAACACCGAGTTTACGTCGTTGAGCGAGAGTTTATTCATCAACTTTTTGGAAGAGCTCACTTCCACAGACATTCAATACCTGATAGCGAAGCAGGAACAGCTCCGCTCACTTGTCTCCAGCTCTTTGGAGAAGCTCATAAAGGATAAGTCCAACGAAAAACTTGTCAGGCTCGTGTTGGGCCTTCTGATTTGCCTCCCGATAACAAACATCGTTTACTTTATGGACCCTCAGGGTCCTTGGGGTATTATAGATCCACTCATTGCTTACATTGATAACGATAGCTTTGGAGCGGACGCCGACGACAACAACTTCCAGGAAACTTTCTCATATTTTGGTGTTCTTATGACGGGTTCAATTGCAGTGACTAAGTTTTTTGGCATAGACTTTGTTTCCGTGTCTTTGGGAAGTTCGTATACAATCGACTTCATGAACAGGTTCTACTACAGGCTGTGCGCCAACTTCTCGAACAGAGTGGAACCGGAAAACCCAAGCGACGAGACTAATGCAAATAAGTACAACGATCTTTTGAATGAGTGGGCAAATGCGTTGTTCGATGTGAACAATGATGGTCTATCTGACGATCTTTTCAAGTCGGTGAACGTCAAGCAGATCTACAAATTGGTGTTTGTCATATTCCAAGGCGCTATCACAGCCAATATTGCGGGCAGTTTGGCATCTCCTAATCTTAGCAACGGAATTGACTATTTGTCGCAGGACTTTTTGGCACCAAGTTCGGCCGAGCTCATTCACTGGATTGTATCAAATGTGGGTCCCTTGCAAAGACACAGCGACATATTCTTACAAATTCTTTGGAAGATAATCCAAAGCAATTTAGGGGAAAGCAAAGAGGATGGGTCCGAGACCGACTACATCTTCCAGCTTGTCCTAAATCTTGTGGGGAAGGAACTTCTTGAGTCGGTTTACGCATTTAGAAATTGGGAGAATAAAGAGATCATGCTCAAGTTAGTTCGCGTTGTGAAGAAGAAAGCGGACGAAGAGTACAATAGGGTTGACCGTCCCCTTCCAAATCAACGGTACAAAAAGACCGAGGAAGACACTCTAGTCTCGACCATTAAAGTGGCGGTGCAAACCTTTCTCAGCCAAGAAGGGGAAGTATCCGAACAAAACATATGGAGAGTGTTTCGTACGATGTGGAAAGCCACCGAGAGTGAGGAGATCCTTGCGCTTCTACTCAACGAAATTAAAGCAAATCATGGAAATAAAGCCGGACACGGCTCCAAAGCTGAGGAGGGTCGGATAATAATAGACTTTTTGGCTTTCCTTGTGGTGTTAACAAGTCAGAGCTCGGCAGAGATGAGTGACTCTGAACTAAAGTCGAGATTCAATGAGGTCAAGCCTCGAGGTATTGGGCCCATGCTGTTTGGAACAAATTTCTCTTTGGGAATGGAATATCACCATTCGAGTATTTTAGGAGATGCAGTTCCGAAAGAGGAAAATGACAAGACAACAGAGGACGCCAAGCCCAAAGACGACTTGATGATGGACTTTGAGATGGACGATCTATTTAACGAAAAAGCAGACGATCTCTTTGGCGATTCCGGAGATGCTGCAACTTCAGGTCCAGCCTCACCTACAGTGAAGGTGGGAACCTTATACAATGATGTGGTTTCTGGTACTTCAGTTTTGAGAAGAATTCTCAACCAGCTTCTGCAGAATGAGATAGAGCATCATGATGCCGAAGTTTTAAAGATTGTTCTACTACAGCAGCTTGAGCAATTTCTCGTTGTGAATCGTACGTCATCATAGAGCCACTCAGGGTTAGCCAATTTGCAACCATTTCGCAGTGCGGACCGGCTGAAGCGAGGCATCTTAGAAGGGTTTCAATATGTGATAACAGCAGATATCCCTCGATGTCATTCAAGATTCTTCTTCATACGTCACCAGCATATTTTATTATTGCTGAAAAGGATGGGGGAACACGAATCTAGGAATACGCCACACGTCTATAGGCGCGTTTGAAGTAGACTTCTTACACTGCCACACAATATCAAGACAATCCGAAACCATAGAAACACCAATAAGCCTAATTCTTTAATTTGATCAAATTAACGAACGGAAGTTAAGGAAGTCAATATTCTCCTTTTCAGAGTTTCAATAGACTACTGGGGTCAGATCTCCATCAGTGCATCTTAGAACCGCGTCGCGTTTTTGATCGCATCATCTTATATACGCCATCTACAACCACTTAGCCATAAAAGGGCCATTAACTTCACCAACAAAAAATATCCACCATGTCACAAGATACCAATGCTCTAAAGAGAGCGTGGTATCTGAGCCAAGGAGGGGCTCATGCCTTGCCTGCGGGATCACAAAACATAGATTCGAAAATCGAGCTTTCTGAATCCCAGCAGCAATTGCTCAAGCGTGTTAAGAGACCCAATGGGAACGAGGAGCCGCTGGAGTTTGAAAAAGAGCTTTTGGAGATGACAGAGCTGGCGCTGGCGTTTCAAGAAGACCTCCAGAGCTGGAAGAGACCTCCATTATCCAAAGACTACGCAACCAAAGATATCACGTTTCAACAGCTAGACGCCGAGGAGGCTACACATGGAGACGAGTCAAGTGCCCGGTTTTTTGGTATTACTGCGGAGGGCCACTCTGTGCTCTGTAATGTCACGGGCTTTTTGCATTATTTCTACGTTCCCGTACCAAGGGGTTTCTTCCCTGAGCAGCATATGGCTCATTTCATCTCGTACTTGAAGACGAACTATTTTGGCGTGGAAACAGTCGAGATTGTCAACAAGGAGCTGATTTGGGGCTTCAACAACAATACGAAGTCGCCTTTTTTCAAGGTGATCGTGAACAACGCCAGGAACATCACCAAGATCAGAGGCTCCTTTGAAAGAGGCGAGATCCGATTTGAGCAGTTGTTCCCGCCCACATGCGTCAGTTACGATAACATCAACTACTTGCTTCGAATGATGATCGACTGTGGAATCACCGGTATGTCGTGGATCACAGCTCCTGCTGGTGCTTACACGCTCACAGACAAAGACCTCAAAGTCTCGACCTGTCAACTCGAATGTACCATCGACTACAGGAAGTTGATATCCCATCCGTCCGAGGGCGAGTGGTTGAAGATGGCGCCTCTTCGTATCATGTCCTTCGATATCGAGTGTGCGGGAAGAAAAGGCATCTTTCCAGAAGCCAGCCAAGACCCCGTCATTCAAATTGCCAACGTCATCTCAAGATATGGTGAGTCTAGACCGTTCGTGCGTAATGTGTTTACCGTCAAAAGCTGTCTTCCGATCATTGGGTCTGAGATTTTCTCCCATGAGGAAGAAAGGGATATGCTCATGGATTGGAGAGATTTTGTCGTTAAAGCTGATCCTGATGTCATTATTGGTTACAACACCACTAACTTCGATCTTCCGTATCTTCTCGATAGAGCCAAGGCCCTCAATATCCCCAAATTTCCTTATTTCGGAAGAATGGTGAACATCAAACAAGAGGTTTCCAACTCCACGTTTAGCTCCCGTGCTTACGGTACCCGTGAGAACAAAGTGGTCAACATCGATGGTAGAATGCAACTTGATTTATTGCAGTTCATTCAAAGAGAGTACAAGTTGAGATCATACACATTGAATTCTGTATCAGCTCATTTCTTGGGAGAGCAAAAGGAGGATGTACAGCATTCTATCATTACCGACCTTCAAAACGGCAGTGCCGAAACGAGACGAAGGTTGGCAGTGTACTGTTTGAAGGATGCATATCTTCCGTTGAGATTGCTCGAGAAGTTGATGTGTTTGGTCAACTACACCGAAATGGCAAGAGTCACCGGTGTACCGTTCTCGTATCTTTTGGCCAGAGGTCAACAAATCAAGGTCATCTCTCAACTTTTCAGAAAGTGCTTGCAAGAGGATATCGTTGTGCCAAACATGAAGAGTGAAGGAAGTAACGAGGAATATGAAGGTGCCACAGTCATTGAACCCATCAAAGGATATTACGACGTGCCGATAGCCACATTGGATTTCAGTTCTTTGTACCCATCCATTATGATGGCTCATAACTTGTGCTACACAACACTCTTGAACAAACAATCTATCCAAGCATACAATTTGAGTGAGGACGACTATACGCATACACCAAATGGGGACTACTTTGTGAAAGAGTCGAAGAAGAAGGGTATTCTTCCCACCATTCTCAATGAATTGTTGACCGCCAGAAAGAAAGCAAAAGCTGATCTCAAAAAGGAGAGTGATCCTTTCAAAAGAGATGTGCTCAACGGTAGACAATTGGCTTTGAAGATTTCTGCAAACTCTGTCTATGGTTTCACTGGTGCAACTGTCGGCAAGTTGCCTTGTCTTGCAATCTCGTCGTCGGTCACAGCTTTTGGTAGAGAGATGATCGAGAAGACAAAGAATGTCGTTCAAGAGAAGTATAACACAGGAAACGGCTACACCTATGATGCGCAAGTCATTTACGGTGACACAGATTCTGTTATGGTGAAATTCGGCCACCAGGATTTGGAAACATGCATGAAGTTGGGAGAGGAGGCTGCAGCTTATGTCTCAACGAAGTTTATCAACCCCATAAAGTTGGAATTCGAAAAGGTTTACTTTCCCTACCTTTTAATCAACAAGAAAAGATACGCTGGGTTGTACTGGACCAATCCCGACAAGTTCGACAAGATGGATACAAAGGGCATTGAAACAGTCAGAAGAGATAACTGTCGTTTGGTTCAAAACGTTATCACAAGAGTTTTGGAGTACATCTTAGAGGAACGAAATGTTCCAAAGGCCGAAGCATTTGTGAAGCAAACAATCGCAGACTTGTTGCAAAACAGAGTTGACTTATCGCAACTAGTCATCACCAAAGCATTTTCGAAGCATGAGTATGACAGTAAGCAGGCTCACGTAGAGCTTGCTCATCGTATGAGGAAGAGAGATGCTGGTTCAGCTCCAACTTTGGGTGACAGAGTCGCCTATGTCATCATCAGTTCATCCAGTTCCAAAAATTACGAGAAATCGGAAGATCCCCTCTATGTTTTGGAAAATTCGCTTTCCATTGATGTCAAATACTACTTGGATAATCAGCTTTCGAAACCATTGTTGAGAATTTTTGAGCCAATTCTTGGTGAGAAGAGAGCAAAGGAATTACTTGCGGGCGCACACACGAGAACCATTAAAAAGAGTGCTCCAAAGGGCGGTGGATTGATGAAGTTTGCAAAGAAAGCCGAACTTTGCAAGAACTGCAAGTCGCCGTTAAAGCCTGACAACAAGGGAGCTTTATGTGAAAACTGCATTTCCAAAGCTCCAGAACTCTATTGTGATGCTTTGGCCCAAATGAATTATTTGGAGAACAAGTTCTCTCGACTCTGGACAGAATGCCAGAGATGTCAAGGTTCACTTCATCAAGAGGTTCTTTGTTCCAACAAGGATTGTCCCATTTTCTACATGAGGAAGAAAGCCGAGAAAGATGTATCTCAGCAAGCACAAGAACTTCAGAAATGGAATGAGACGATATGGTAGGCTCGGTAAAATATTTATATTAACAATTGCATGTACGTTAAATGTGTCTGATGATTTGCAGGTCATGTTCGCTTAATTGCTTTTCTTTTTCTTAGGGACAGAGTTTTCTGTCATACTCCTGTTTTCCGCCGACAAAGCACCAGGACGGACTACGTCTAGGTTTCCATCAGACCTCCTTGAAGACGCTCTCAAATGTCCAGGTGCACCGTTTCCATTTGTACTGGAGGCTTTTATGGGCGACAGCGAAAGAGTGACAATCTTGGGTTCATGCTCAGAGTTCTTGATCGAACCCTTCTTCAAGTTTTTTGCGAAATTAGAGGTTCGATTGTTGTTGTTCTGTTTCGACAACTCCTTGAGTTGCTTGATGTTATGAATGCACTTGCCGATAGTCTGCATCAACAACTTAGGCTTCAAAGGTTTGGAGACATAATCGTCCATGCCCTTCGCAAGAGACTTCTCTCTGTCACCCAACATGGCGTGAGCAGTCAAGGCAATGATTGGTGTCCTGAAACTCAACGAGTCAATTGGGTTTGTCTTCTTTTCCCATTGCCTGATCTTTTCGGTAGCCTCGAAGCCTCCCATGACCGGCATCTGCACATCCATGAGGACAACGTCAAACTTTTTAGTCTGAACAGCTTCAAAGGCTTCAAGACCATTCTCAACAACTTCGACGTGGTGGCCTTGCTTCTCGAGAATCTTAACAGCCAACTTCTGGTTCACCAAATTATCCTCCGCAAGCAAGATATTGTATGAAATGGAATCATCGGCGTTTTGTGCAATGGATCTCGACTCCAAAGCTGGTATGATAGCACTTGCTAAGTCTGAGATGGTGCAAGGGGTATTACCATAAGACGAAATACCTAAGTCGATACAGACCCGCATATTCAACTCAGGAATGGAATGGTGCAACAATACCAACGGAATATATTTCACCTCAGATCGTAGCCTTAAGCTTTTAGCAATCTCGATGGAGTCAATCATGATGATGTCGTACTGGATAGGTTCCTCGAAGTTCACGTCAGCAATCTCCCGAACAATTACCGGGTTCAAACCCAACTCTTGAATACCATTCTTCAATTCTTGAAGTTCGTCCTCAGTATGCTCGCTAGAAACGAACAAGACATAGTGGCCTCTGAAAGGCAATAACTGCTCTGATTCCAAGGTATATCTGATTTTAGAAGGCGAAACGCTGACAGTGAAAGAGAAGTTTGAGCCATGACCGTAGTCTGACGTCACTCTAATTTCACCGCCCATCAACTGGATCAACTGCTTGGAAATTGATAATCCCAATCCAGTACCACCGAATTTTCTGGTGGTGGAACCATCGGCCTGACAAAAAGTGTCGAAAATCAATCCCAACTTGTCTTTCTCGATACCGATACCCGTATCACTCACACAGAACTCCAAAAGAAGCTTGTCAGCTTCTTCTGGGATTCTTTCGGCCTTCTTTACACTTACACTCACCTTACCCTTCTTCGTGAATTTGATAGCATTGCCGGCGAGATTAAGGATAACCTGTCGAAGTCTGAAGGAGTCACCAATCAAGTTGTCAGGGAAGGAAGAGTCACATCTGTAAGTAAGGTCCAAGTTCTTTTCGATAGCTTTCACAGCAAGAGTCTTCAAGGCGCCGAAAACATTGCCTCTCAATGAGAAGTCAATCTGCTCGACCGTCATTCTGTTGGCTTCGATCTTCGAAATATCCAAGATATCATCAATAATAGTGAGCAAAGAGTTTGCCAAATTGTGGACAATACTCAACATCTCACGCTGGTATTGAGTAAGCTCTGTATCCAAGGACAATTGCGTCATACCTATGATACCATTCAAAGGCGTTCTGATTTCGTGGGACATATTAGCCAAAAACTCCGATTTGGCACTGTTGGCCAACTCAGCTGCCTCCCTAGCAGCGGTATTTCTCTGAATGGATTCTCTCAAATTGAAGACCATCTGGTTAATTTTGGTCTTCAACGCATCCATCTCACCAGAAGCCTCAACGGTAATGAATCTGGTGAAATCACCATCAGTAGCAGCGGCAGTAATTTGGGCAAAAGCTCTCACCTGAGATGTCAAGTTAGAGGCCATAGTGTTCACATTGGACGTAATTTCCTTCCACAAACCGTCAACATCGCTGACTTGAGCCTGGATACCCAATTTACCATTGATACCGACATCTCGGGCAACCTTCGACACTTCGGAGGCGAAGAGTTGCAAAGAGTCCACCATTTTATTGATAGTGTTTTTCAATTGCAAAATTTCACCCTGAGCGTGAACATCAATTTTCTGGGACAAGTCACCGTGGGCGACAGCAGTAGTAACAGTGGCGATGGATCTGACCTGATTTGTTAAGTTGGTAGCCATAAGGTTGACGTTTTCTGTGACGGCCTTCCAGGCGCCTTCAACGTCCTTGACGTTGGCTTGACCTCCTAGAATACCCAACGTACCGACCTCGCGGGACAACGTTGTAACCTCCAAGGCAAAGTTCTGCAATCGATCCACCATCTGATTGATGGTCAATTTCAAATCCAAAATCTCACCTTTACAGTCAGCAGTAACCTTTTTGGATAGCTCACCCTTAGCGACAGCAGTAGTAACATTAGCGATATTTCTCACCTGAGTAGTCAAGTTCAAAGCCATGGCATTGACGTTATCGGTCAACTCTTTCCAGATACCCTCGACATTTTCGATGAAAGCTTGTCCACCTAAAATACCCAAGACTCCGACATCACGGGCAACCTTGGACACCTCGAACGCAAACTTTCGAAGCTGGTCCACCATTGTGTTGATTGTCATTTGCAACTGCAAGATTTCACCTTGAGCGTGAACATTAATCTTCCTACTCAAGTCACCCTGGGCGACAGCACGGGTCACGTCAGCGATTTCACGCACCTGGTTGGTCAAGTTCAAGGCCATGATATTGACGTTGTCGGTCAAAGAGCGCCAGATACCCACCAGGCCCTCGTTTTTGGCTTGACCGCCTAGTTCACCGTTGGCGACCTCAGTAGCGACTTTTGTCACTTCGTTGGCAAAAGCCTGAAGCTGGTCCATCATAGTATTGATGGTGATCTTGACTTTGAGAATCTCCGGGTCCAGCTCGACCGGGTGGATCTCCACCTTCTTGGATAAATCACCCATGGCGACGGAAATGACCACGGTTCCAATCTCAGAAAGGGCCACTTTGAAGGCCTTGTTTGCTTCACATGCCGTCTGGTGCTCCACGGACAAGTTACGGATCTGTAGCTCCTGGGATTTGACCAACTCAAGTAAGTCCTTCTGGATCAAGGGGGCCTTCTCAGCAAACTGGGCTGGGTCTTCCAAGATCGACAACAACTGGGTTGCGTTCATAGGGTTCTCGAGCCGGGGCTTTTTCAGGGGATAGGGCACGGAGGACAGCAAGGTGGCGGGGGTAAAACGAAAAAAAGATGGTGTTTACAGGTTAATGAGAATATCGGCGCTCAGCTTTTCTGTGTGGCACTAAACAGGGAATGTTTAATGTTGTTCCCCTGGTGCGCTCAGCTAAAAAAAACACGATGTCACCGGAGAGGAGCGGCGGCTAAATGTATGGAGGTGCTTTTCGATAGGCGGACATGAATCGGCTTAAATAAAGCTTACTTTAAAAGGTGTTATTTGCTCTGGGATATTGGGGCTGTTGAATCTGTCATGATATGCACAGTAGCGGCAGCTGTGAGAGGTGCAGCGATTGAGAGACCGAGTAGGAAAAGACAAAAAAAAAATAAATTTTACTAGAAAATGCGGAGTGGTGGGTTCGTGACGTAAAAGAAGAAGGCAGTGTGGAATGCCAGTCAGTCAGCCTGAGACCGTGGTCGCACCTTGAAACCGTGATTGGGAGGAGGGGGCTTTGCTTTCACTGGCATTTGAGCGCTGGCTTTTGTGGTACTTTCTTATTTTTTCGGCATCGAACATTGGACTACGTAGATATTCTGAATTGCGGTTTTGGGCAATCGCCGGTTTCTAGCCTCGATAATAAAAAGTAAGAAATAGAGGCATCTCGGTGTCGAGAAAGTGATTTACGTGAAAGCAGATGATTAGTCCATCATTCCAGAGACTTGGCAGCAAGTACAGTAAGAAGGGGATTTTAGGGTATCATGCATTGGGCTTAAATAACGTCATCGTTGGATCAATAATCTGTGTGGGGAGGTGATTTGCAGCCATAAATCCACCTGCCTTAAACTGCCTTAAACTGCCTATGCCTACCTACAACCAACAAAACACTGAAAGCAATTATCCCATTTTCCAAACAATTTTCCGTACATACCCAAGTTTATGCCAAAGCAAACGCAGCACCGGCCATCACGGCAGCCAAGGGCCAGCTCCAACGGGCACTCGAAGCATCAGAGCTTCTGACATTACCGGAGTCAACAGCAGTGACAGACGATCCAGAGTCGTCGTCGTTTGAAGAACTGCCAAAGGAAGGCGTGCTACTGGAGCCAGAGGCACTCACAGCATCGGGAATCAGCGACTCCACAACCTGAATATCTTCGTCACTGGAGTAGTTGGCCTGCGCCATGCTAATAGTGTAGTCGTCCAAATCGTATACCACATAGGCGGATCTTAAAAAGTTGCCACCCATAACAGCGTAGCTAGTGCTGCTACCCAGCGAGGACTGCTCCATGATACCCAAGAAGCACTGGTTTCTGCCGCCAGTGATGATGAACTCAGAAAGAGGAACAGCAATCTGGATACCGCTGAACTGGAAAACAAGGCTGGCGCTGTTCGTGTTGAAGTCGCAATCCACCTGGTAGTAGCCGTACGTCCGCGAGTACGAAGCCGAGAACAACGAGGTGACTCTGTTGAAAAGGCTGCTGGGGAGGTACGTAAGCGTGGTACCCGAGTCCAACAACGCAGGGTAACTGCTGGTGGAAACGGTCTCATTCTGGCTCGAGCTATTGAACGAAAGCCCGGTCATGGAAATGTCCAAACGGATCGGGTGCCTGTAGGTGCCCTCGTAGATATTCACGATGGGCACGGTTTCCAACTGGCCCAGGTACTTAGCTCTGTCGATGGCGCCAAACAAAAGAGTGCCTGAGTTGGCATTAGGCGAATTGAGGTAAAGCGAATAGACGTTCTTGCTGATGAGACCCTGCAGCTTCAATCTCATGGGCAAGTTCTCGTACTGGTATGGAGTTCCTGAGACTTGGAGGCCGGTGTAGGTGGACTCCAAACCAGGGAGACCAATTCCCAACACGCCAAATGCAGAGTCTGAGTGGTTCACCAAGGCAAAGCTCAAGTCGGTCACGTTGGTGCCGCCAAACTCCACGTTATCCTGGCCCCAGACACCAGTAGCAGACGTTCCGTCGGCATACTTGATGTAGAATTCTGGAGCAGTATCGTTTTTGGACCAGGTGTCGGAATTGCCGGTCTCGTAGGAGCCATATTGTGTGCAAGTGTTGGTTGTTCTGGAAGAATCGGGTCCAGCAGCACTGAATCCACCTCCACTTCCGCCTCCACTCAGGCCCGTAGGCGCCGAGGTTACCCAAATGGTCGAGAAGAAAAGAAAGCCGTTGTTATCGCCGTCTTTGTTGACTTGCGAGGCAGCAGAATTGTCCAGTTTGGTAGCCTCGGCGACTTCCTTATGCTGGTTCTGCTCATCTAAGGCGTCTGCGTCGTCATGGGCACGAATAGCATCCTCCAAAGCATTGAGATCAGCGAAATTCTTTCTTTTTTCCAACATGGGCTCGTTGCCCAACCTGTTGAACTCTACGCCGCTCTTGAGACCTCTTTTCTTCATGCCTGGAGTAACACCACACACGACGTCTGGAGGCATCACCCAGAGGTCAGAGGAACCCGTGTCGACCAAAACACCAACCTTATCCTCCTGCGAGCCGATTTTCAAGTCAGCACGGTAAAAGGACTGCTCGTTGTGGAGCTCCATCTCCTCCGAGTCTGCTCTCTTGACAAACGTGGGTCTTCTGTCTTTGCCCAAGTCCAGCTTGCTGTTGCCGTGAAGCACCTCAAAGTCTAGCTTGAAGTGGCCTGCGGCCAAAGCCGGGATCAAATTGAAGGCTAGCGCCAAAGCCAATTTCATGGTTGTTTTGGATGAGCAAATGAGCAGGCTCAGCAGTATTTAAGCGACCGGTACAGCTTGCAGGCGGCAATTGCGGCACAGCCTGACATTGATTTCTTGTCGTTCTTCTATGCAGACACTTTTCGTCGGCACGGCCCAGGGGCCACCGAAGGAGTGATAAAGCCGAGATAAACGCAGTCCAAGAGTTTGAATAAGCTACAAAAATACAATTACTCAGCAAATTGGCGGAAAATTGGTGGTTTTCTGGAAACTGCTTAGGCGCGCTTGGGTCCCAGGCAGGCAGTAGAAACGAGAAATCAGCGAAAACGAGGCACCGAAAAAAAGGGCCCCACGAATAAGGCCAAAAAACAGTGACGCAAATTCCATGCAATTCCCACCAATTGCCTGCCCACCACGAAAGACACACCACGAAAGACAGCCAATTCTTTTATATTCAACCAACCACCGAAAGGCGCCGATGCACGGATTACAAAATCTCAACGCACTTCAGTTCCAAGAAATATTTTTCCCAGAATAACCCTTGATTTGTGGGACACTTCGTGGTTGCTATTCTTGCCTCCTGCCTCACTGGTATCTCAGACTCCTCCGCCCAGTGTCACACACAAGCGCACAAAATCTAACTTGACCGGTGCCAAGACCGGCGGGCCAGTGACGCCGGTGATTTGGGGTCCACCGACTTCTAAAAAAATGAAGCAAAAAAAGAAAACGTTAAAAAAAAGGGGGGCTTCAAAAATCTTGAATTGAGGTAATCATCAAATCCCAGCGAATTTCCAACTGTCGCCAGAGTCCGTTTTTGCGTCAGGCGCACAGCCCAGATCGGTCGGATCGGAGTACTCAGCCGAGTGAGCCATGATTAGAGGTTTTCTTGGTTTTTAGGTAATCTCCGCTCGTGGCTCCCGATTTGGTGTTAATGCCTGCGGCGGTGGTCGGACCTTGCTTCAGCCGTTTTGGTGATGGATTTGCACCCACTGCGGTTTCGCAATGGTAGGCTGGATTCGACCGAGGTGAAGCAACTCGGAAAATTGATAATCAGGTGGTTGCTTTAGATCGACTATTTTTGTTGGCGGTGAATTTCGGTGATTACGTGCATTGAGTAGCAAAGGTTCTGTCGCTCGAGTGTCTCCATTACAGAAAACAGTGAGACCTCAATGAATCTTTCACTCAAGCAGACAGTCATTTTACTTTTGTGTGTTTTTGAAGGTGATTCTCAGAGAAGCGCCAGAGGCTTTGTGTAGTGTTCTTTGACGACAATTCCAGAACAGCATCGAACGCACGATTAAGCATCCATGGCTATTGAGTACGCAAATCGGATGGATGCAAAAGATGTAAATTATTGAGAGAATTTATTTTTAGACGCCAGTCGTCATTGGTAATGCTGATGGCCACAATCGGGAAATAAACTGATCTTCTAGGCTAAGGTAGTTTGCGCCACTAAGTCACTTCCTTTTTTATTTTTTTAACTGATAGGTCTTCCTTGACCTGTTTGTACACATAGCTGATTTGGAGAGCTTGTCCCTGACGTACCTCGAAGCTGACTGCTTTTGGCTGATCCTTTGTCCATGAACAAAAAGTGCACTCACTGCAATGATACTTCGCCTACCAATGAGCTTGCCTGGACCACAATTGAAATTTTCGGAAATAAGTTATTCAACATGGAGCTGTTAGGTTGCGGGGCTTGCATTACACTAAGTAGTTTATAGTGGTAATCTCTTAAAGAACATATAAAAGGTAGTGAGAACGGACGAGTATATATAGCCGTCCGTGGTGATTACTTAACTAGGTAGATAGCTCGGCTAAACGATAAATGCCTCGGATATCGTGTTATTGGAGAGATCCTATTCGCTAGGATATCTCTGATTACTCATCTGAGGAACTAACCTTGGTGTAGTGGTTTGGACATAACAGGAGCTGCTTGAGTCTTCTTCGATATTGAAATTTGGCTCCCAAAAAGAAGGGACAGTGATCAGTCATTATTGAAGTTGACTGAAGCTAGGTTCGATGTGCCCTGACTGAGGAGTCCCCAACATTGGGTCTGAAGAAAAACACAATCGAGAGAATTTGACGACTTCATTCGGCTGGACAAAGATAAAAGTGCTACTATTACGGCTCGAAAATCTATAATACACTACCATATACTGGTTCGAGATCGACTTCTGCTTCTTCTTGATGAATTTCAAAGTCTGTGTGATCTTTTTGATAGACTTGACATGAAAAACTCATGATTTGTGAAGACTCATTGTGAAGACTCTTGCACTGAGTGACGCAGATGGTTCACGTCCCTCTTCTAAGACTTCACCTTTTCTGAGGAACTTCAAATGCCTATTCTTTGTTTGACGTTCATAAAGTAACTCAGAGAGCTTCAAAGAATGTTCCACGGCCTTGTCACAAAAATAATGACGACTAAGCATAAACACTCGTGGCAGAGGCAAAATAAGACACTAACAGCACCGAATCAGGACATTCAATCTCTAAAGACAAAAGCAGATTCTACCCGACCATTCTTGCTACAGTTTAAAATACACTTCAATGAGAAAGGACCAAAAATTATCGAATTAAATTGTTCTAAGAGACCATCGACCGGTTTCTCGAACGTCACGTCGTGTTCACCGGCCCTACGGACATGCTTGGGAGATAAGGCTCGAAAACCCTATTTATAAAGTACTCTTCTTACTCAGGTAGAGAAAAATACCATTTTCGCCCACTGAATGTTAACGAAACCTTCAACTCTGTCCACAAACACGACGAAACAGAAAACGCCGATATATCGCCGAATTCTTGACATATTCCCCCAAAAAAATTACCATAAATTACTTCATACCACATAGAAAATAATGCAGACTTTACTTTTTAATTTAATTTCTTTTTTGCCTACTGTCAATCTTCTGTGCCTCATATACAACCTAATTTTGCCATAATTCATCGAAGGGCGTGTGGTCTAGTGGTATGATTCTCGCTTTGGGCGACGGGGCGGAACACCGCACTGAGCAAATTTGTGAGAGGCCCTGGGTTCAATTCCCAGCATGCCCCTTCTTTTTTCGCATCCCATTCTGACTTAATTTTTTGCCAGAAGTTGCTGAGAGGCAATTTTGAGAGAGCGACTTGGAGTTTTGAGAATATGGTGGAGGCGATGGAGTCTTAATTTTTGAAAAGTTGTTGCACCGATTTAATTGTGATCTACTGCTCAGCTCTTCCAACGATAACATTTCTAAGAAGGAGAAATATTAGGTCCATCCTTTTGTTGCCCATGGCAAAGGTAGTCTAAGGCGGAGGAATTGATAATAGAAAGAATCTAGCTAAATTTTTCCAAATGTTCCAGTTTTGTCGTAAAACATGGAAGAATTGTATCAGAGGGTGCGGTACAGTGAGGCATACCTACAATCAGAAAAAATACCTACAACGGAAAATTTTATTGTACATCACTACCGATCAACGAAATTAAGATAAATGCCCAAGCCCCGATAACTAAGCTAGCGCGGTGTTGGGTTTATAATTCGCATTTTGAGAGATATCGATAAAGATCTTTGGCGATAGTCAGTACTGAGGCTATCTGAACCGCTCACAAACGAATTTTGGGATCTATTTTCAAGTCCAGTTTAAAGACTGACACTTCAGAATTGGGAAGTACAAAATATAAAAAACAACTGGCAAAGTTGGCGATATCTTGCCCCTCTTGGCTTGCCTTTGAGATACTGGCCTGCATATAACCCTCGCTTTTCTCAACGCTTCGTTATCCCATTCGAAGCTTCCATACCCATCTCCAGTCCCAGGCCTCTGCATTTGCATTTATATCTTCCAGCATGTCGCATTCTTCGGACCAGGAGAAAATCGTCCTAAAGATCTTGTCTCATAAACCTCACCAGTTCTATGAGATTCTCTCGGTCACGAAGACCTCCTCCGATGGAGAAATCAAAAAGTCCTACAGAAAACTAGCTATCAAGCTCCATCCAGACAAAAATCCCCATCCTCGAGCAGCAGAGGCGTTCAAATATGTCAACAAAGCGTGGGAGATTCTCAGCGACCCAAGCAAGAAGAAAATCTACGACCAAACAGGTTCAGACCCAGATCTGAGAGGAGCAGCTGGATTCTCTTCTTCCTCAGCGTACGGTGGGTCTCCGTTTGGTGGTGGCTCAGGATTCTCTGGGTTTTCCCAGCAAGGTTTTGGTAACGACTTCCAAGACGACATTTTCAATATGTTCTTCGGTGGCGGTATGCCTCAAGGTAGAGGAGGACCACAGACATTCTCCTTTGGTAACAACGGTTTCACATTCAGTTCATTTGGTGGCGGCCAGGATTTCTTCTCCAGTGCCCGTGAACAACAAAGAAGACAGCAAAGAAGAAGACACGAAGAACAGCAGCGCAAACAGCCCTCGGCTTGGGATACGTTTCTACAAATACTCCCATTGGTGGTCATTCTATTGGGTATGCTTTTGACCACGCTTTTCCAGGATGATACGCCCGACTTCTCGTTCAGGAAAACGTCTAGGTTCAATTTGGAGAGACACACGCCGAAACACAAGATTCCCTTCTATGTGAAGCCTGGCTTCACTGACGGGCTCAACGCTAAAAAACTCAAGAATTTTGACAACAAGGTGGAGGCGCTGTATGTTAGAGATACCCAGAACAATTGTGCCAGAGAGCAGATCAGAAGAAACGATATGATGGACGATGCCCAAGGGTGGTTTTTCACCGACATTCGGAAGCTCGAAAAAGCCCAGAATATGCCCATGCCCAGCTGCAAGCGGTTGGAAGACCTCGGGCTTTTGTGAGTGTCAAATGACAGAGGGAAGGTTAAGTAGGCCGCTAAAGCTACAGACTACAGAGATAATCGGGTGATTCAAAGCCTAACAGTGTACATGTCTCTCTCTCAAGAGTGGTCTCGTGAGGCTTGAGGCTGTCATGTGGCTATACTTTATTATAATTCATGCCCATGTTCGGGGCTGCGTACATTGATTCCTCGAAACGGCAGGTCTGGGTGGATTCTTTCGAATTGGAGTGTTCTCGGAGGGGCATTATCGATGGATGCTCGATAGAAGAAGCAATATGGTTGAAGATAATAATCAAAGGTAGAAGAGTATAATCAGATTTAGAGGTTATGAAGGTCATCAACTCGACCTCGATTGGAAGCTTTTCAGCTGTTTTTCTTATTAGGGTTGTTCATGGCTTTACGCTGGAATGAGTGTGTTAACTCCGGCACCGTAGTTTACGATTCTTCATTTTGAATTGACAATGAATACGGACAATGGACTCTTTTCACCTGTGTCGAGTGGGATCCATTGTCAGTGGATAGGTACGATTTGTCCCCACTGGCGATTCCTCCTTACTTCTTTGGCATAGAGAAGAAGGAGAAGACGAAAGTGCTGTTTAATATTAACTGGCAGTAGTGCCACAGTTGAGTCTGATATGGCTCTTCAGCCATTCACTTCACCAGTCATCTACCGAAACACAAACACTTCCAGTCATTGTAAAACCCAACCTTGGTTTTCTAAACTCGCCTATATTCGTTTGCAAATCGAAACCTCTCAACGCTGACCCTTCCTGCCTCTGTAGTTCTGACTTGGTTCTCTTTTTATTTTATTTTTTTTTGTTTATTTCACAACGACGAGGAAGCTCGAGAGACTAAAAGCTTCCCTTACCAAATTCTCAGATATGAAAAATACCCAAATTCCTCAACCTCCTCCAACGCTCAATCCACACTAGCAGGGCTTCTTTCACGTGGGAGGCAATTCAAATACACGGCTCCTCGGCAATCCCTCAAATTCAGAAAGTCTGCCTCCTTTAAAAACTACAATCCAAAACCGGAACCAAAAGCTATAAGACGCCCCCCAACCGAATCCAAAAATTTTGCAACTATGCCCCATTGGTCTTGGGCCTCGGTACCCCGCAAAATAACGGTCCCTGAAAAAAGAGTATATAAGCGCGGCCACTCCTTACTGTGAAAACCACTATATATTTATTTCAAAATGAGCACTTTGGACAGATCCTTCGTCGACAACTCCTCCTGGAAACCAGACCTTTTCAAAGGCAAGGTCGTTTTCGTCACCGGTGGTGCCGGCACCATCTGTAGGGTTCAAACCGAGGCGCTTGTGCTTTTGGGAGCCAACGCTGCGATTATTGGCAGAAACCCAGAGAAGACCGAGAAGGCAGCCAAGGAAATCCAGGCCTTGAGACCAGGTGCCAAGGTTATTGGTGTTGGAAAGGTGGACGTCAGAGAGGTTGAGCAGTTGGCTGAAGCCGTGGAGAAGACTGTGGCTGAGTTGGGCAGAATCGACTTTGTCATTGCCGGCGCTGCTGGCAACTTCCTTTCTGACTTCAACCACTTGTCTGCCAACGCCTTCAAGTCTGTGGTCTCTATTGACTTGTTGGGTTCTTACAACACCGTCAAGGCCACCTTCAAGGAGCTCAAGAAGAGCAAGGGTGCCCTTCTCTTCGTTTCGGCCACTTTGCATTATTACGGAGTGCCATTCCAGGCCCATGTGGGTGCTGCAAAGGCCGGTGTGGACGCTTTGTCCAACGCCTTGGCTGTGGAGCTCGGACCTTTGGGCATCAGATCCAACTGTATCGCTCCTGGCGCCATTGCTGGTACTGAGGGTTTCGAGAGATTGTCTCCTTCCGGCACTGAGGGTCAAACAAAGGTTCCTTTGGCCAGATGGGGTACCACCAGAGACATTGCCGAGTCTACTGTGTTCTTGTTCTCTCCAGCTGCTTCTTACGTCACCGGTACCATCCAGGTTGTGGACGGTGGCTACTGGCACCTTGGTAACTTTGCTGGCGATTACTACCCTCAGGTGATCAAGAACCAGAACGAGATTGACAACCCCAAGTTGTAGATGGTGGTTTATAAGGCTTTATGAATGACACTTACTGATTATGAGAGTGTAGATCAAAGTGAATGAGATTATTAGGTTGTATTAGTTGGACTGATGTATCTGCATCTGTCGTCGACTCGGCTTGATGTTTCCTAAGAAAGCATGTTTATGGGAATCTTCTTTCTCGGTTGATCCATGTCAAAATGACCTGGGACATGCAATAACAACCATACAGTAAAGTCTCAAAAGCTTCAGACTACTCATTATCAATGATTGAGGAGGAAGATCGTAGGTAGTCCCTTTTTGGCAGTCTTGACGATTCTGTCACACGAATCAAGCCAATAATCGCAATTCCATCAGGTGAAGGTCATTTGATGATTGAGAGGAGCAGAAAGCTTCATGAGCTGATTATTCAAATGAAAATTGAAGCAGTCTCTCAGAAAACACAAAAGAGCCATTACCCGTCAACTTAGACACACTCATTTGAGTCCTAGATTATCGCTTGATTACAAGACAACGTGAAATGAAATATGTTCTTCCTGACGTCTTCTTGATTAAAAATCATTGAAAAAATTGAGCATTTTTCAAACCTGAAATTACCTTCCTCGGCGGCTATCATTCGACAACAGCCTCTTTTCCAGCCTCCCTATACCGTTGAATCCTTACACCGCCGGAATCTGAGCCCCATTTCTGGATCAGCAAAACGAGTCAATCAGGAAAAAGCCCAATTGATCAACTAGCAGAATACCACTTGTCTAGACAAACTTCAAAAAACTCTTTCAAAATTGCTCCATATCGCGATTCGTAGTGCTTCCTTCCATGACGTATTACTCTGTGACATATGCAGCGAAGAAATTGGATGAGTCCCGTAAACTCTGCACCAAGCCCTGAATGGCCCTCCATAAATATCCTTAATATATCTGACCATTGAAACCCTCAAAAATAATAACCCCTTTTATCTTTTTCTTCTGCCGTCCTTATCCCGTCCTCTCCACCATTCTCAGTCTATTGACAGGTGTGCAGAGAAGCCAGAAGCCACCAACTACACCATGTTTCCAGGAAGCAACCAAGGCAGAACCTACGGCAACCAGCAGGGCGGATACCAGAACTACGCTCCCCCACAGGGCCCCCCGCCCGGCCAATACGCTCCTCCACCTGGTCCCCCACCTCCCGGTTGGGGTCCTCCACCAGGACCTCCACCCCAGAATTACCAAAACCAGGGCTACCAAAACCAGGGCTACCAAAACCAGGGCTACCAAAACCAGGGAGGCCAGAGATCGCATGGCCAGTACCAGTTGAACTCGTCGCTGTATCAGCAGCAACAACAGCAGTATCAACAGCAGCAGCTGCAAAGACATGAGCAAATGACCAATTTCACCAGACAACAAGGCGGCCAGTCTTTTCAAGGCAACAACGGTGCTATCTCTGGCGCCCCACCGCAGAATCCCCAGAGTTTTGGCAACAACTCCAACATGACTTACCAGTATTCGAACTGTACCGGTAAGAGAAAGGCCTTGTTGATCGGCATCAACTACTACGGCACCAAGAACGAGTTGCGTGGTTGTATCAACGATGTCAAGAACATGAGCAGATTCTTGAACGAGTACTTTGGCTATTCTTACGACGACATGGTGATTTTGACGGACGACCAGCGTGAATTGGCCAGAATCCCCACCAGGGAGAATATCATCCGTGCCATGCAATGGCTTGTCAAGGACGCCAGACCCAACGATTCGTACTTTTTCCACATTTCGTCCCACGGTGGTTTGGTTCCCGATGAGGACGGAGACGAGGAAGACGGCTTTGACTCGTGTGTTTACCCTCTTGACTTCGAAAGAGCCGGCCCCATTTTGGACGACACAATGCACGACTTGATGGTCAAGCCCTTGCCTCAGGGCTGCCGTTTGACCGCTTTGTACGATTGCTGTCACTCCGGTACCGCTTTGGACTTGCCCTTTGTGTACTCCACCAAGGGTGTTGTGAAGGAGCCCAATTTGTGGAAAGACGCCGGCTCCGGTGCTTTGACCGCTTTCATGGACTACAACAGAGGCGACATTGGTGGTGCCATTTCAGCGGTCAGTGGCATCTTCAAGAAGGTTTCAGGTGCCCAGAACGTCAACAGAGACGCCATTATCCAAAGCAAGATGTCTGCTGCTGATGTGATCTCCATGTCCGGCTGTAAGGACGACCAAACTTCTGCCGATGCCAAGGAAGCGGGCCAGAACACCGGTGCCATGAGTTGGGCGTTCATTTCGGTGTTGCGTGCCTCCAACAACCACTCTTACCTTTCTCTTTTGAATCAGATGAGAGACTTGCTTTCAGCCAAGTACTCGCAGAAGCCGCAATTGAGTTGCTCCCACCCCACCGACATGAACTTGAAGTTTATTATGTAGTGTTGCGCTTGGATCGCTGGAGATTGTGAATGGACATTGTGCTTGAGAGCTGATTCTATGTAGAGCAGATGTTACAGGTAACGGAAGATACAGGCCTTAGGAAGCAGAGGGAAACTAGCTGGTAAGAGACTCTTGGTATAGGTTTTTGACTCTGCTGGGGATGGCTTTTATCTAAATTAGAGAGAGAAGTTTGGAGCTGTAGGTTTCATATTGAGCTGATACTCACGGTACCATGATGAGGTCTTGATTTGCAGTAGCTATGCATATCTTTTATAGATTTTCGGACTGACTTTTCAGAAATCAAAAATTTTCCGGTTTCAAATCTTAAATCCGATGATGGTCTTTTGGGAAAAGATCTGAATCTCATCATTAGGACTGAGGGCTCGATGAAAAGATCACACCGACCAAAAACTCCAAAAAAAAAAATTAGAAGCTATCCTAATTGTCTTTCTCCCAAAGTTTTTTTTCCATAAATCTGAAGCAAAATCCACCCCCCTGTCTCTGGTTATAAATAGACATCACGAGGCTGGCACTTGAAGTACCGCCAATACCAAACCAGCGCTAACCAACCTAAAAACTCTTCCCCGCAATTGTTTTTCCCCATTCACTTAACCCATTTTATTCTTACTCCGCCAAAGCAGTGGCGTCATCAAGGCACTCGTGTTCCTCGATACTAACTACGCGAACTACTCAAATCAACTGCCTACTACATCAACATGGCAGACAATTTCGAGCGCCATAGGTCCACGCGCTGGGTGAAGGCGGATGTTCCTTCATATGGCGACAATTGGGGCGACGATTATGACAATTACGACAATTACGAGCAGCAGGCAGCCGAAGAGCCTGAAAAGGAGACTACTACTACACCCAACTTGGTGCTATCCATAGACAACGCCCGCCGTTACGACTATGACGACGACGATTCCGAGAAGGCATATAGTCAGCCTCCGCTGGCGATTTCTGAACCCAAGGGCAGCCCTTTTGGCCGTGATATCCTGGACAGCAGTGATGAGGATGTGTCGTACATTCCTGAAAGCCCAGACAGGGCTTCGCCAGAGCTTCCTCAGGAGCTGCCTCGGGAAAAGGCTTCTGAAAAGCCGGAAAAGCACAGACCAGCGGCTCTAGACTTTGAAAGCCAGGCTGCAGACGACTTTGTGCCTCCAACTCCAACGTTTTCCCATTCCAACTTCTCCCGCCAACCAGAGACACCTGTCTCCGAAAGGAGCTTTTTATCTGATGCAGATTCTATCCAGAGAGAGCCAGAGTCGCTCAACGTGGCTGGGCGCCATAACGACAGCTTGAATGAGATAACCGAAGACCCCCAGATGGAAAAAGCCGCCGAAAAGCCGCTGGAATTGGTCCTCTCGGTGGACAGGATGAATTTGAACGACAATCTCTCGGACGATTCCGACTCAGACTCCGATTCACTTCAATTTGACAGCGCAAGGGGCACCGAGAAGGCAACCACAAGCACACTAGCATTACCTGTGAACGAGGAGGGTCCCGAGTCGCCCGAGGAAGAAGTCGATTCGCCACTTCACATTACCCTGTCTGGCCTTCCGAGCGAGAGACATCACATCAAGACAGATGCGTTGGATTCCCTTATTGACGATCTCCAGAAGATGGAGAGGCTGTCCACTTATAAGGAGGATCCCGCTAAGAAAGACCTTCCAACTCCTCCATCACCTCAAGCTGCAGATGACCACAGCGAGTGTGAAGCCAATTTGCCGTCGCTAGGGTCGATTCGCGATATGTCGCTTCCCAATTTTGAAGATCACTCTTTCAGCGATCTGAGCCCAGATACGACGCGTGTTCTTGACGAGTTGACAGAGGAGCTGCAAGAGGAGGTTCAAAAAGCGCACGAGCTGTACGTTTCGAGTCTTCGGGCGCACACTCGCTCGGTCAAGAAGGCTCCTCCACATTCACCTAATATTGAAGCCATGGCGAAGGAGCCAGAAGAGGCTCCAGAAGCACCTTCCACGCCAAAGCAGCAAGCCCAAAGTGAACTGGCAGAGGACTACGATCCCAGGAACCCTTTGCGAATTGGAACCATTCCTGCTCTTTCGCCAGAATCCATTTCCACCAAGCACCTTTCTGCTGATTTCTCCAATATGCCCCTCCACCCACCACAACCCATAAGAGGCCCACCTACTGACGTGCTGCGTAGAGACTCCACCATGACCACCTCCACTTTTAATATGGGAAACTGGAAGCCAAACACGAGCATGTACCGTGACCAGTTTGTCAATGATAACGATAATGAGTCTCAGATGAACGTCAGTGTCTACAACGGAAAGGAAAACCACGACAGGTTCCTCGGCAACCACTCCTCCTCGCTGGGCTACGCAGAGTCGTTCACGAATTCAAGTACTTTATCAGTCCCTGAGACTGTTGCCTTGCCAAGTATTCATGAGGACACTTCCGATGCTGAGGTTATGAGAGACGATGATGACACCTCTGATGATCAAAGTTTCAGCCATCTTAATACCAGCAAGTCTGACGGCGATCTCTCATTGCCTGGAAAAGAACACCGCAGCTCACAAGGGTCGATTTTTAAAGAGGAAAAGCTCACCTTACCTGGATCACAAGAACAGTTATCAAGAGAAGTCGATAATAGCGAGAAATACAGATCCATGAGCTCCACAGAGTCCAAAAGTGACAATGACGCTGTTGGAACTCCTCAAAGTACTTCTTCGAAACGAATGGCTAGTTCTTCCTCCTTTGGTGTGAGCAAACCACCGATGCAGAAATATCCCGTGAGCAAATGGAAGGATCTTACGAGTCTTTCGCAGCCGGTTGATCGGATTGAGGCTTTCAAAAATGCTAAGCAAAGGGAATTTGAATACGACTCGGGGTTGCAGTACTGGCTTCAAGAGACATTGACATCGACCGAAGTTTCTTCCAACATGCACATCGGAAAGCTTGCCGAACAAGCTTATCAGAATGCCACACATACTGATATCAGGAGACACACGTCGATGGCTCTCAATGCGACGAACTTTCGTAACAAGGTGTCTTTGGTCAAGGATAAAATGGATACTACTGCAGGGTTTGGTCGTCGTTTCTTGAACAAGGGAAAGAAGCTCATGAAGTCTTAGGGAAGGTTAACGAATATACAGCAATATATGGATACGAGAAAAATAAAATGTAGAATACTTAATCACATTATATGACTTTGATTGCAAAAATAGGAAAAAATAACCTCCGAGACGGGGAATTGAACCCCGGTCTACCACGCGACAAGCGGTAATTCTAGCCACTAAACTATCTCGGATAACTTGAAGGAATGATGATTGAGGCTTTATATGTCGTCTTAGTAAAAACACTCTTTTGAGACATGTTTATCCTTCAGATTGCTCATTTTGCTTTATAATTATTTCTATACCTTTTGCGCTGCTTTTCCAGCCTCTGGGAGAATTTTGGGCGAGCTGGTAGCTGTTTTTCTGAGACGCCCTGCTATTACATTCGTTTCAAAAAAAAATTCAATTGATAATCGCTGAAAAAGATAGTCAAGGCCGTTTAAATTGTCCTACTTATTCTTAAATCGAATGACAAGAAAGTTGTAATCGGGGCCGAAATGCTGAGTAATAGTGCTAAGCATTCAAGAGGGAGGGATAATCGACCGCCCGGATCCC
>JAKUAA010000036.1:0-51357 GCA_030579055.1 Candidozyma chanthaburiensis
GGCAGAGGTTCAGAGACTTTCTGGCTTGAGAGGTTCTTTTAGAGGAGAGTCGCGTTCCTTCGGGTTCACTCAGCTTCTGTTGATAAAAATTAAGGGGTTTACTATGTGGTTTTTAGCTATATAGGTTTGGTTGGGAGGAATTTATTATTCCTGGCGTCCTCTTAATTGATAATCGTTAAAAAAAAAAAAAAAAACGGGTATTTGCTGTATTTTGTGTCTTTCCGTGTTGTGGTCTCGAGACCACTGGCTGCGAAGACAGTTAGCATCTGATGGTTCGTTTGTGTACCGACACCAAGTAATGTATAATTGTGATTATCTGCCAATTTTGCTCAGTATGACACACACCCACCAAAAACTAGATTTTTCGGAAGGCAAATTTTTATCATCACCATCCATTTGGTAGTGAGCCTCATGGCTGCAGCCCTGGCCAATGGGACGGTTTTTTCGCTGCGCACGTGACCAAACATCTCGACCCTCACCACCTACTGAAAAAAAATTTTTCAACACTTCTTCTACATCACCAACAAACATAATGTCCCGTCCTCAAGTTTCCGTTGTCTCCGCCAAGGGCGAGAAGACCTCCGCTCAGTTGCCTCTCCCAGCTGTTTTCAACGCTCCAGTTAGAGCTGACATTGTCCACTCCGTTTTCGTCAGAGTGAACAAGAACAAGAGACAGGCTTACTCCGTTTCCGAGAAGGCTGGTCACCAGACCTCCGCTGAGTCCTGGGGTACCGGTAGAGCTGTTGCCAGAATTCCAAGAGTTGGTGGTTCTGGTACTCACCGTTCCGGTCAGGGTGCTTTCGGTAACATGTGTAGAGGTGGTCGTATGTTCGCTCCTACCAAGACCTGGAGAAGATGGCACGTGAAGGTGAACCAGAACGAGAAGCGTTACGCCACTGCCTCTGCTATCGCTGCTTCTGCTGTCACCTCTTTGGTTTTGGCCAGAGGCCACAGAGTCGAGCAGGTTGAGGAGTTGCCTCTCGTTGTGTCCAACGACTTGGAGTCTGTCTCCAAGACCAAGGACGCTGTCGCTGTCTTGAAGGCTGTCGGTGCCCACAAGGACATTGTCAGAGTCATCAAGTCCAAGAAGTTGAGAGCCGGTAAGGGTAAGTTGAGAAACAGAAGATGGGTCCAGAAGAGAGGTCCATTGGTTGTTTACGCTAACGACAACGGTATCACCAAGGCCTTGAGAAACATCCCAGGTGTTGACCTCGCCCACGTTTCCCGTTTGGGTTTGTTGCAGTTGGCTCCAGGTGCTCACTTGGGTAGATTCGTCATCTGGACCCAGGCTGCCTTCGAGTCTTTGGACTCCGTCTACGGCTCCGAGAACACCAAGTCTGCCAAGTCTGGTTACGCTTTGCCATCCAACGTTGTGTCTAACACCGACTACAAGTCCTTGATCAACTCTGCCGAGATCCAGGCCGTTGTCAGACCATCCCAGGAGGGTTTCACCAAGAGACCTCACACCCAGAAGAAGAACCCATTGAAGAACAAGCAGGTTATGTTGAGATTGAACCCTTACGCCAAGGCTTACTCCGAGAAGAAGTTGGGTTCCGTCAAGGTCGAGAAGAAGAAGGCCAAGCCTTCCAAGGGTGCTTTCACCCACTTGTTGAAGCAGTAAGCGTGTAGCTATACAATGTGAACAGTTTCATATCAATCATATTTGTAGTTTTGGAGCTTTGAGTTTAAATCAGCTGAAATGGAACCGATGTATTAATCGGTAAGATTTTGAGATGGGGTCGAAAGTAGAGTTAGGAAGTGAGCCAAGAGAGTGAATCTGGTCTACTTGGGGTGAAAATAAGTTGGTCTGAATCGTGCTTCGGGAGGAAATGCACCTACGTTCCAGGAACTGAGTATGTGGGATATAGAGTGAAGTCGTGACAGTCGATGGCCCTCAAGAATACCTAAAAAAAAGCCGATTACTTTGAGAAGAGCAGCATTCGTCAACATGACTCTGGAGCGTTTCGAACACTTGGTTCAGATCCCTTTAGAGTTGTTTGACTGAGAAACTTTACTAGAGGTTTTATATTCCCATGTGTAAATCGCAACACCGAGTAGACCCAGTGGCCCCGATTCTCTTCTAAAGATACTTCAAGTCAAAGAACCCCCGAGTACGAGGTACGTAGTCAAAAGTCGGTATCAAATGTCACTCACCTCATCGTTGGGACGCGTTTGTGATATACCACGATTCAAGTGCTTCACTGGAAGAAGCTTCGACGATCCATTCCCCAGACTCCAGTGTTCTAGAATTAACGACGAGTGGTTCTGCAGCCACGCTCTCGCCGATTCCCAGATACCAGAGAAATTGAAGAAACTGACAAAATACAATATTCCTCCATCGCTGCTTCAACTCACTACATGTCTACAGCGCGACTTGCAGCCAGCCTCATAATTCCATATCATTAACTAAAACCGAAACGCCTAAGACAAAGGCAACACATTAGAAGAAAAGTAATTGGCAGTGGCCAGCTGTGTCTGGCCGACAATATTGCCTCTAGGAGAATATTCACAGATAGTGTACTGGCGCCATTCATTGTCACAAGTGACCTTGGCGCAGCCCATTTGGGTAGATGCTTTCCAGATAAGCTGGGTGAAGTGGCCAGTGGCCTCAGAGAAGCCAGGCAGGTTGTAGTTGTAATCCTTGATTTCGTCGTACCAAGCGTTGACGGGGTCGATGCCGCCGACGTAGCCCGCCGCCAAATTTTCGCCGTAAGGGCCGCCGGAGTGGATCAATTGCACGTTGTTGCAGTCAAAGTTTTTAGCGTAGTTGGCTGCGAATTCAGCCAAGGTCCAATTCCAAGACACCGCGGGGGTCGAGTGAAGCGCTCTTTTTTTGTTGGTCTGGTCCAAGATCTGCTGCTGGAACTCATTGAGTGAATCGGTGGGAGCAGCGCTGGAGCTGGAGCTGGTGGTGGAGGTGCTGGAGCGTGCGGTGGAGAAAGTGGTGGGGGTCCATGTCGCACTGGTTGGGCTGGTTGTAGGAGTGTTCGCGGTAGTTGGCTCAGTGGATGTGCGCGAACTGGAGGGAGTGGCTGGAGCCTCAGTGGACTGAGTGGACTGGGTGGTGGGAGAAGTTGGCGCTGCCTGAGTAGTTGGAGCGGCAGGCAGGTTTTCAGTTACTGGCGTCGTGGGGGTTGAAGGAGAGACGGGCGAGATGGTTTCACCGTCGCCGTTGATCACCACGGTGGTGGGTGGTAGCGTGCTGATGGTGGTGGTGTCGTACAGCGAGGTGACGATGTTCCACTCGGTGTGCCATCTGGTGATAGTGGCAGCGTGCGCCAGGGCGGCGAGAAGGAGCGTGGCGAATTTCATAACGATAGACTTTAGTTGGGGAAAGAGCGTGGGGGTTTGGGTTTTGAATTTGAGAGATTTGCCGTCTTTATAGTCGTTCGGGCTGGCTGTCATGGCCTTGTCAGGAATGGGAAGCGAACCAGATCTGGTGCGGTTTTTTGCACCCACACCAGCATTAGCGAGTGCGGCTGCGGACTAAAAACGACTAACAGCCAGATGCGAAACACCGCTGAAGCCCAAAACGGACACCCAGCCGCCGGAGGCCTTTGGGGGCCGACTAAATTCGGTTAAGAAAAGTAAAGAATGTGGATTTACCGGATCTTGACACAGCTTGGAGGCAGAATGCTGAGAGAGTGGTTAGCTCAGGCTTTGGCTTCGGGTGGTCAAATTTGAATTCTCCAAAAAGATCTTACGCTTTTTGGCCTACTTTTTTCTTATTCCACCTTCGATTTGCCATCTCGCCCTGGCTTCGCCCTGGCTTCGCTAGCTGACTGGTGGCATTAGTCCTACGTCAAACGACGCTGGCGGCTGGCTGCGAAAAAAGCTGACTGCGACCAAAAGAGGAAACTCCCAGATCTGTTCAGAACCACGATCTGGCTGAAAAAAGCAGTGAAAATTTTCATGAAAAGGGGAACTAAAGTTATTCGGGTTCGAGAAAGAAGTTAAGCGTTGTATGCGTCAACGTTAATGGTAATTTGAATGCGAGGTGGCTGACAGGGCGCAGTAGAGTATCGCCAAACCTAACCTGTCAAACCGTTGTAGTTTCCAGCCTTCGAGTTTTCGAGCCTTCTACCTTCCTTAACCATAAGAAAACTTCAAGAACATCGGCTCAAATCCTCACCAAAGAGCTTTCGAAAGCCAGTAGCAAACCTCCATCGAGCAGAGTTCTGACGTCACCTGACAAAGGCCAGCGCCAGCAAGGCTCCCAGAATCAAAAGCGCCCCGAAATGTCAAATCGATTCCGTCATGTTGAGCCAGATCACATAACGACGGCTAGGAGTCACATCGCTGGTTGACCCGGAAACTACTTGAGGCACGGTATCAGATACCGCGACTAAGCAAGAAATCTACATAGCCCACATCTCTTTTGGCGAAAATCCCTAGTGATTCTACTTTCCGTGCCTGGGTAAACCGGAAAAAATTAGCCTCTTAACGGTCGCCCCTAGTCAACGAGAGAGCCGTTGTGCTTGTCCAACTTACCCACTGTGCTTTCCCAGGCCGCCTCGTAGCGCAAACCCCCTCAATCCCGCCCAAAAGCCGAAAATGCCTTCAAACTTGGCAGAATTCAGTAAAAATTTTTATTCTAGTGTGAACTACTCAAACTTCCTTTTTCACCACCATTTGACTCTTCCCATAGCCGCAAGCTGTCACTCACATGTCGAGCGGTCCCGCCCATGCGGCCCACATCACGTGACCTCACACCCTCTCGAAACCTGTTCTTCTTGCGTCTTACACTCCTATCTTCTGTGTCCGTCAACCATCCCCTGCCGTTTTTTTCGAAATAAATAGATTTCCTTGCACCCACTACCATAACACTGTCAGATGTTGAAAAGTTTTAGGAAAAGAGCCTCGTTGTTGTCCTTATCTCTGGACCCAGAGGAGGTCCTGGAGCAACATGATCGCTACCACAAGGTCTTGCGACAAGTCCGTGATTTCGAAATAGCCCTTCAAGCCATGGACTTCTTGCTCGATGATAGAGGAGATCAAGGCACGAATCTTTTGAAAACAGAGTTGGACAGACACAAGAAGGCTCACCTGAAGGTTCCAGCAGCGATCTTTCCCTTGGCCTTGGGAGTTATGGAGTTCATCGAGGCCACCTTGGGATTTGAAACAGAAATCATGAATAGAGCACACAACACTTTGTCCAAGGCCGAGGAGGAGTCGCTTAATCATTCTAAATATAACCAGAAGATCCAGCTCTCCACGTCCCATATATATCCTCCAGGGACAGAGTTCCAGGTGACTTATGCCGAGCTGACGTTGCTTAACGCTCTTGTGATGCTTTTGCACGAAAACAACGGTATGATGGAGCAGGCCAAGGCGTTATTCAAATTGCGCAGGGCGTACCAAATTCTTGACGCAACTTTCAAGAAGATCAAGGAGTCTGAAAGCTTGTTCAACCACAACTTGGCCAAATTCCGGAGACAGGCCAACTTGTCTCTGGTATCTTCCGTTGATCTTCCTGGATATGATGTGGAAAATGCCAAAACCAATAAGAACCCAGACAGCTCGTCTCTGACTCCCTTGCCCGAGGACGTCAAGTTGATGAGAGACATGGAGCAAATCTACAAGATGAGAAAAGCTAGAATAGAAGGCTCAGGAGTCTCTTCTCAAGTCGATTTGTTTGCTCAGCCAAGCACGCATTCCTTGTCCTCCAAGAACAGCTTACCGTCATTCCAGGATGCCGGCGTGCAGTCAACTAGACCGGGCACCAATTCTCCTCAGGTGGCAGCCAACTCAGCGTTTGCACGTAAGGACGTTGAAAGTCTGTCTGAGGAAGACGACGCGGATGAAAATGACGAATTCTCCGATGCCGGGAACTCGTTTGAGGTTTCAAACCCCACCATGAACGATTTGTCGATGAACAGAGATTCCTTGACACCGCCTACAACTCAGTTTGGCGTTTCAAGCATCGAGGGAAACAAAGGCTCTTCTGCAGTGTCGATTACCACCTCAAATAGCTCGAACTGTGGACACAACGCTCACATGTACGTCTCCACGATCGACGAATTCATCCACTCGGGAGTGCAATTGTGCTTCGGTATTCTCCAGGTGGTTCTCTCCTTAATTCCACCTGCTATCGGGAAAGTACTTTCGATTGTGGGTTTTAAGGGCGATAGAGAGACAGGTCTCCGCATGCTCTGGCGTACTGCTATCACTGCGAGAAACATTCATGGTGAATTGGCTCTTTTGTGTCTCTTGGTATTCTACGATGGCCCTATCCAATTTATAGACGTGGGATTTCAGCTTCCGGGACACGAAGACGAGAACATCACTCATGTGCTTGACATCTCTGAGAGATCTAGCATCGCCGACGATGAGTTGACGCTTATCATCAGGAACCCTAACTTATACACTAAGCAAATCCTTGCTAAAGCAAGGCAATTGTTCCCACACAATGCCTTGTGGCTCTTGCAAGAAGGCAGAATGTTGGCGGCACACAACAATATTTACAAGGCCATCGACATCATGCAATCATTTACAGATGACCCTGAGACCAAGATCAATATGGAGCAGGTTGAGGCTCTTCTTACATTTGACAGAGCTATGCTTTATGCTTTTGTCCACAATTACGAGAACGCCGCGAGAGACTTTATTAGGCTTCTCGACATAAACTCCTGGTCGCTGGCCGTTTACTTGTTTTTCGCTGGCTCTTGTTATTTAGAACAGTGGCGTATGATACAAACCGGGGAAGTCAAGTATGAGTCGAGCGAGGAAATGAAAGAAAGGTTGGCCTATTTCGCCAAGAAGGCCGACCATTACTTAAAATTGGCACCAACGTACGTTCCTGGCCATGGCCACAACGCAGGCAAAAAGAAGGGTGGTATCGGTGGCAGCAACAAGCAGATGCCATTCGACAAGTTTGTTTTACGGAAGACCAAGCGCATCGAAGAGACGCAGCGCAAAAACCCGGGCCTAGCATATATTGAGTGTGTTGGTACATCGCTCATCCATGAGCTTGTATATTTTTGGAACGGCTACAACAGAATGACCCAAGACGATCTTCGCATTCTGGGTCGAATGTTGAAGTTCTCCGCCAGCGAGCATGCTAAGATTCCCGAGACTTTTGATGAAAGCATGACCAGAAACTTTTTCGAAGCCATTACTTCAAGGCAACTTGGTAATGTTAAGGAAGGTTTGGCGCAGCTCGACACAGAGGTCATTTCGAAATATGTTGTGCAAGATTCCGCCCATGCTCCTTTCAAGTTTACCAAAATGACCTACTCTCCTTATTTATACCCCACGGCTCTTTATGAAAAGGCCATGTTTATCTGGCTCCTCAAGTCCGAAGAAGACCCACGCAGAGCTATCAACGAGAGTACGAGTTGGTTGAAGAAGGCGGAGACCACCTCCGATGTCGGCGACTATGAGTTGAGCAACCGAACGAGCATGAGGATCAAGGCCGCGTCCGAGAGATTGGAGCTGTTAAAGGACCAGTTGTGAGCTCAATTGAAGTAATTGTCGACCATCGTGTATGCGACATTGACCCGAAACACTATAGTTAGTATCCAGCCGAGAGCTAAGATAGGTAGTATTCCCGCGATTATAATGAGCTGTAGAACCTTTGCTGGGTTAATGCCCGCTCCAGACCTGGTCACTGATAGGCTGTTGAAGAATGGGAGCGAGTTGAACCCATAGAAGGTGATGACGAAGTAGTAGCCCACAGCACCAAAGTAGAGGGAATTGCCCAATAACATCGAAACAAACAGCTTCTTGCTGTTTATTAGCGGGAGCAAGAAGAATTGCAACATATAAAGGAGACACCAGATCATCAAGAACGAGTTGCAGTGAACATCAAAGCAGAAAGACCAGTCGATATAATTGATATTATAGCGGAAAGCTGCCGAGAAAACATGAAGCAAAGAGAACAGCGGGTTGGCCAACTTATTTGTAAGGAGCCACAGTAACGTGGCAATGAAGAAGCCTGTTACGTAGAAATCCACGCATACCATATTGATGATGAGCTTGACGATATCCCAAAAATGAGGCAGGTAGGCTGCACCCCAGGCAATTGCACTGAATGACAAAAGAACCGTGAGCAAAATCAAGAAAGATGGGTCGTCCCTGGCGTACGAGGATTTCCGACTGTTCTGCTGTTTGTATGTGTAGTTTGATCTGTACATTTTTCTAGGGTTCACGATCAAGTGAAAAACTTCCCATGTGGCAGTTTCAAAATCAAGCGTTCTTGGCTTAAAAAGTCTCTTCAATAACCTCTTCCAATTCCCCAACAAGCCTTGTCTATCATGTGTTCTGGCTGGGGCGAAAGCGGAGGTTGAGTTTCTGGAAGTCGACTCTGCAAATGAAGCTGCAGATATGGAACCAGGCGTTCGGAAGTCACGGGGCAGATTGGCCGCCTGAGGAAACAAATCCTGGTAGGCGTAGGGCAAGTTGCCTCTTTTATTCATGAAGGTGTTGTAGTTGGTGAGATTGGCTGGGGGTGTTGTATGGAGGCCAACTATGTGGACGGCTGGTGATGCAAATTACCTTGATCTGTATTGTTAATTTTTTGACTTATCTATTTAAATAAAAACACGTGGGCGTGAATGGGCCTTCAAAAAGTGGGATTAAAATGCTGTTGAGGAAAGATCATTGAGTTATGGACGGATGGTCAATGGACTTTCGTAGGAGGCAGCGCTAAACGGACCACCAAAAGGACGTTCAAAATCACGAAGAAAAAAGTCGGCATACACTTTTTTTTGTTTCCTTCTCCTTCTTTGGCGAGGAAGGTCCATTTCTAGGCGTCTCCGCTAGTCAAACCACACTTCTGCTAATTCGCAGCCATTCACAAACCAGACCCCTACCTATTCTACTCTCATAATAAGAGTCCCCGACGGCATCAAGTTTTTCCAGGACACACAAGCTGCGGTAGATCAATGTATGGGAAGATTTGTCGCTCCATATTGGTGCCCGAGTAAGTCCTCGGGCCAAGAAACAAGAGAAATACTCGGTCTGCTACGTTTGGTAAACAATAAGCCGTCTCCAGAAGAGTTCAGAGCCATAATTGTTAGCAAGATTTAGGTGAGGAAAAGTGGTTATATTATGGTTGCAAACATCTCTCTTGAATCTCTCCCATGCAATGCATAATTCCAGGGTCTATCTAAAATCTATGAGCCAGTATTACTGGAACTTCTGGATTGAAGAGCATGTAAAGCAACTTGAGACATTTCGGCGGCTCCCTTGTAGATGTCCTCGTCTTCGTAGCTGCCGAACAGTGTCAGTCTGAGCCGACCATCAAAGACCTCTTGAAGCTCTTCTGCCCACATGTTATTGAGGAAGTTGTCTTTTTCCGATCTAGTAACAGGGCTTGCTTCAGTTGACCCAATTCCTTTGAGTGGTTGCCGTTGGATGCTCCCTAGCACACCTGCTGAACAACGGAGATTGGATCTCGAATCGCTAACAACGTGGCTGGAGAACCGAAGACGGATAGAGGTCCAAGTTGATAGAAGCGCCTCATTCTGTATCTTGACCGCATGATCAAGCAGGTAGGATACAGCCAGTGCATCCAGTTCCTCTTGATATTGCTTGAAATCAAGCATTTTCTGTGTTGTGCGATTAACACCGCTAGACTCTTGGTGCTTTGGTCTGGCAACCAAATCTTGAAAGTTTTGAATCTCCCTGGCAATGTCGAATATCGTCAGCATATCGGTAGCCTCGACGTCGTCGGCATCTCCTGTAGTTAAAGAACGATACTCCTCTCTGTTTTCTTGATCAATCGCGCCAGGTTCTTCTTCCTCTCCGCTCGTGTTAACATCGAGATCATATCTCAGCATGGGGACAAGAGTGTTCATGGATGCATGGCTACCGCCTTTGCTAGAGCGTGCCATATGTTTCCAAGAATGATCCAGCACCTGCTCTGTAAATGACAGAGTACTGGAAGGATGCGAATGACCACTTTGAGAAGTTTCTACCAGGCCCTGATCAGCTGGCGAAATGCCTGATTTTGGAGTGCGGGCGTGTGGTTTAAACTGCGTCATGGGTGATATGTTGACACGCCTCTTGTGGGGTGTTCCATTATCAACGGTGGAAGAATTAGCGGCCTTGGCCTTTTCTTGAACATCATGCAAATTGAATTGACCCCATCGGTTGCTTAGCTTGTGTGAGGCAGGGTTGAGTGCTCTGAAGGGGGCATCTTGAACCATCTGAATATTCTTTAGCGGCGGCGCAACAGCACGAGGTACTTCAAGGGCCGTGGTTGAGCTGTGCCTGATCTGCTCATTTCTGATGGCTCTGTGAAGAAGGTCACCTGGCCGGGGCGTATGTGGGAGTTGAGTGGACTGGGATCGCTGCTGTAAGTTGTTTGGTTTGTTCGCTTGGCTGATCTTGCTTGCAGAGCTAGCTCTAACAAGAGGCCGGCCTCGGTTGAAGTCAGTCATTGCTTCAGAAAAATGAAGGAGTGTTGGAGATTTCGAACTTCTGTTGTCGAAACCTGATAAACCGCAGGACACCAGAAACCAAAGCGCAAATGAGTCAGCTGAGCTTCGAAATAACGATTGGATCGGATGAAGACACTCTTGTCTTGAGACGCTTGGAATCACAGCAATAAGAAAAGTCCAAAGGACTTGAGGAGACAGAAGGGATCAACAATCTTCAAAGCCATCCACTTATCTCCACGTGACTTGACTTTGACAACCCGCAGGCTCGCATGAACGAGATGCGGAACTTCATTGGATCCTGCAGAAGTCCTTATCTATCCTTGGATCGGCGTATTAGGAGCCTCTATCTCATCAGTTATACGTAGTCTCGGAAAATAAGGCTTCTGTCTTCAAGGCCTTGGCTAGCACATTCCACCAACACGCGTTGGCGTTTGGAAACCAAAGATGATAGGTGCACAATGTTTGTTCTTTTCTTAGTGAGTGCTTTCATAATGTTCTCCTCTGACTTCTTCTTTTTCTCTGCTCCCACATCCTCAAAGATCTTCGAAAGGGACTCAACGCTGTCGTTAAGATAGTCTTGCATACCCTCTAGAATATCACAGTAGTTGCTCTTATCGAGGTAGAACATGAAGGCGTACGACCACATCAATGTTCTTCTGCCTCCGATAAGACTACGAATCGCATCCGACATGAACTGAGCATCGTTCCAAGAGACATCCTTCTTGTTATTCATGGCTTGAGACTTCATGTACAAGAGCATGTAGCGATGGATGCTTGCAAGAGTTTTCTCGTCACCTTTCATTGACCGCTGATGAACGGCGAAACGCTTGTAATAGTGGAGATAACGGTTAAGTGCATTCTGCCTCTCAGCTTTGCCTCCAGTGTCGACCACTTTTCTCTCATGGAATCTGTTGCACGACCAATGCGCCTGTGTATGCTGGTTCCAATCGTGCAAGCAGATCCAGCAGAATTTGAAAGAGCAGTGCTGACAGACCATATGGTTGCAACCCCCATTCTTTTCAATCAGCGAAGAGCAACGCGGACAGTTTTGAGTGTTGGATTCGATCCAGTTGACAGTTTCAGAATCGTCCTGGCACCTCTTTATCCATTTGGCTGCAGTGACGCAGGAACACGGAAGATGGTTTTCATACTGGCAGTCAAAGCAGAATTCGTGCGACGAGGAACAACGGACAATAGGCGTGTGCTTCAATAGCTCGTTCTTTCTGTGGTCAAATTCAAATGGCCTGGCATCGACAGAAAGCTCAACAAAGCCTTCACAGTCGACAGCGGGACACCACTTGTAGTGCTTCCTGGAGGCCTCAAGCGCCAGCTTGGCAGCAGCTTGAAGAAGGTAATTCAGAAGAAGAGGTTCGTCCGTGTCATAAAGCCAATCATTGCCTCTGCTTTCTAAATCTTTGAAATGTAGGTCGTACTCCGCGGTGACGTTCATCTCGTAGTTGTTGAAGTCGGTCTTCTGCGGTTCACTCATTTCATCATCTGAGTCAAAATCAGGCTCTTCTATGGGGGTCGCTTCCTCGACAGGAACATACTGAAGTAGCTTTTCCACGTCAGAATGGTACAACACTTTGTTACATTGGGTATCCATGCACGGTGCGAGGAAACCCTTCTTGGTTATCCCGCTGAGATACTGGCCATAGCAATGGACACAGAATTCGTGGTCGCAAGATAGACTAAATGTTTCCATCGGTCCGGACTCACAGCAAATTAGGCACATGAAGTCATCGTGTTTCTTTATGGGGTAACTCTGGTTCGGAGTCAGACTGAGTCCACACTTCTCTCGTAGTCTATCCTGATCATTGTAAAAGTCTCCGGTAAGCTCGTCCACCAGCCACTTCTTGTAATGCAACATCACCAAAAGCTCGTCCAAGGAGCACCCCAGCATAACGGTCTCTTTGAGCTTTTGAGCAGGCTGAATCATACGCTCCATAATGTACTCGCCAAGCCTCCAGGGGCGGTATAGACACTCTGAGAGACAGTTAGGGGAGGGCTTCAGTGCCAGAGGTATATAGTTCTGCTCTTCATGAGCATAACCACCCAGCGTGGCTCGAGAAACCCCATCACTTACACCAGCCTCAAACAGGATCACCAGATTGTCGTCGTCCTCGAATTCAAAACTGATATCGGTCTCCACGGACTCGGAATCGGAATGGGGCATGAGAGGAAGTGCCGAAATACAAAGATAACTTGTGGCGACTGGAATTAATGGGTATGAAGATGAGTGTGAATCAAGACACTTGAATTCGCAGCTGCCTGTATGATCAACGGCCATTTCCACATAGGTTAACTTGTTGAACTTGTGCCAAAGTGTCGTTAATTTTGTTTCTATATATCTAGTGTAATTCTTGGAGAGCCTTTTTCAAGAGTTCTTTTTCTTCGCTCACCATATATGCTATCATTTCAGCTCTGGGCCCTAAAGCCTCGGCATCTTTGTACCGTTGCAACCGGCCCTCCACCCATCCTCTAAGTATATTCTTTTCTGTCTCGGAGAGGTCGGGCTGCAAAAGGTGTTTTTCAATTCTTTTAGCTGTCTTCCTCTCGCTTGGTGCCTGTGCTAGCTTGTGGTAAAATACCTTGAAAGGCAATGTGAATAGATGCAAGAGCGCAGTAGTCTGTCTGGAAGGCTGGCCCGAATGGAGAATTCTGGGCAGAAGTTGCCATGATTCTGGTGCTTCAGGTGCTTCACATGATTTTTCACCGTCGCCACAACATCCGTCGTCTTCACAGCCTTCATCTTCACAGCCGCCCTTGCTCTCCTTGCAATGGGCATCGTCACAATGCTCGTCCTTGCACTCTTCTTGGTTATTGCAGTCATCGCAGTCATCATCCTGACAGCCTCCACAAAGTTCATTCACAATTTCAAAGCCTACAGACTCGTACCAGTCGAGTTTCATGTCGACTTGCGCCTTGACTCTTTTGTTCGCCTTCAGCTTCTTCAAATAGGCGAACATCTGGACCGCCAAAAGGCAAGACGTGTTGGGGTTGCCTTTGCTTATGAAGCCGTAGCGCTGAAGAAGGTATGGGTTGCCAAGTTCGTTGCCGTATGTGTTGAAGAGCTCATAGTTGTACTCCTTCGAAGGAAGAGCAGTGAGAACGATGTCACAGCACTTATGACTTTCCGAGAGCTCCTTGGCTAGATCAATATTGGCTCCATTGTCAACTTCGCTTGGGGGCAGAGTTTTGAGCGTGGATGCATCGCCTTCTTCCTCGTCTTCGCTAAGAGAGAGAGTCGACACTTCTTCGTCATCGTGGTCAGTTTCAGCGTCCGAATTTTCGAACCTCTCGATGTCTTTCATCAGAAGGGTTTTCTTCTCGTCAACTTCTTCCTGCTCGTCCCCTTCGATGCTCTCAGTTTCACTCATAGGCTCCTCCTCTGAGTCCTCTGAATCTGAAGAGAGAGGAATGTCCTCCATTAGGTCTGAGAAGCTTTCATTCCCGTTTTCTACTTGATCGTCATCCAAATCCTTCTCGTCTATCTCATCAATCTCCTCATCACTGTCCTCGTGCTCACAGGCAATTTCTCCACAGCGATCACACAATTCCTCGTCATCGTCACAAACGAAGTGCACATTTTCTCTGGCCATAACTTTATCCCCATCTTTGATAGGCAGCAAGTGGTTGAAGAGGTCTGCGCCCGGAACAAGCGAAAGACCATGGAACTTATCCACAGTGAAGGCTCTCGAAATCACTGCCTGGACACATTTAGCGAAAAAGCGGAGTTTGGGGCTTGTCTCAACCACTTCGCCTTCAACTTCTAACACCGGCGGTATTGCCAAAATGGAGGCGTTGGTTTTTGCAAAGTTCACACACTCGAGGTAGAACAGGACGATTTCTGATGAATCGAGCATGTTCAACATATCACACTCTGAATTGAACAAGGCTTCCTTCTCATCTTTGGACCACAAGCACAAAGGCAAGTATTCCTCTCCCTCGTCTAGCTCAAAGGTGTCCAAGTACTGAAACCACGGAGATCTGTTTCCCAAAGCATGTTCGTACAAGAAGGTCAAAACGATAGCATGCATGCCCCTTGTCAAATCGATAGCCGGATCTGAGGGCTCGTAGTCTATAAGCAAGTTGCAAAGACACGAATTCTTGGGTGACAATATGGAAGATTTCGGGATTCGAAGTATCAAGACATCTCCAGTCGGATCAGGCTGATCCTTCAATTTCCAAAATACACCGGTCCCGCCGATCAGAGACTTGCCCACCTCAACCAAGTCCGAGTTCCAGAATGCATTTCCCTCCAACCACTCAAAAAGTCCCTCGAGTTTGGATAGACTTGTTGAAGACATAAAGAAGCTGTGGGTGTCCGATGAGCATCGTGGTGTGCAGATGTGGAGATGAGGCACGGAGAGGAATCCTCCTATTGAATAAAAAAAAGGCGGTTCAGCACTTGTATGGTGCTTGGAAAGGCTTAAATGTTTAAGAATAAGGTTTATTTGATCTTTTTAAGGGCGCTAGGGCTTGAACTAGTATGAGGCCATCGCAGGTAAGGGAAGTGTCTACAGAGTGATTTAATCTATCTATGTCAAGTTTTGGGTCTTATCTGATTTAGGCTTTTTACGAAAGACTCTAAACTTCACCGGTAAAGTAATGAAAACTTTACCCTTAGAAGATGATGAGTTGGATGGTGGTGAACTATTGGTCCCAGATTTCGCAGCCAAATCCTGATACTATGGTCCCACCGTAATTGATCATTCCCGTGCACCGAGTTCTAGCAAGTGAGTTAAAAATCAGTTATTGATTTCCCTAGAGATCAACGAAGGTTAAAAATTATCAAGAACCAAAGCTGAGATAAATGGCGCCAGTACAATACTTCGTTAGTGCTATGTCCCTGCTATCTAAATCCTACCTCAAGTTTTCATAAACGACCAATCAAGCTCTTTTTGATTCACTCGCTTTTTCTTTTTTGAACCTTTCAAAAAATGAATCCAAGGATTTTGGCGCTAGCCCAGGTTATGCCTCAAAGGCTCAGGCTGCAACTCTCACGGGGTTACCCGGCCATAAAATTTCGCACTATATAAGACCCATCGCACCTGCCACCTAGGTTTTGAAAATTAACCATCAGTAGTGGTTATACTACTCTAATATAAGTATAACTTCGTGCTTCGGCACACTACTATAGAGACCCCAGTGTTGCCCGAACTACGCCGCCTTAGCGATAGCGTGACCAGGGCTTCACGTTCAGCTAAGTGTTGTTTGACCCACCTAACAAATGGGCCACAATCCACACTCCGTTTCGGTCTTTTAGATCTACGCATTCCTAAGGTTTTATTAAGCTCTGGCAGATGCAGCGACCATGTCGTTGGCAGTTCCGTCAGATCAAAGCCTGGTGCTACATTTTTCTCCCTTAAGAAAGTCTTTTATTCTTCCTTCAGCTTCGCCTCTGAATCGTAGAACACGTCAATGAGGGTTGTCTTCAGTCAACTTGCGGTAAAACTAACATTCTTAAGATTCTATCGCCTACCTTGGCTCCCGTTGGAAACCGTTATCCGGTTGGGAGCTGGTCACGTGCGTTCCCTCGCCTTTGGTTCACAATTTCTCTTCGGAAGATTTCCTCAACTACCCAGTTCAAATGGCTCACAGATTACTCGTCAACGTCGTATTCACAGGCGCCTCTGTGTTTGGACGTGCTTTCACAGAAGCTTACAAACAGGCTGCCAAGGCTAGTGCCTCTGCCGCTGCCACTGGAGCTACCAAGGCCAAATCCACTGGAGGTATTCCAACTGAGGAGGCTATGAAGATCTTAGACATTGAAAAGGACGAGCTCACGCTCGAGGAAATTGAAAAGAAGTACCAGTACCTCTTTGATGTGAATTCAAAGGAGAAGGGTAATTCGTTCTTCCTCCAGTCGAAGGTATACTATGCAACAGATACTTTGCGTAAAGAGCTAGAGTATCTACAAAAGAAGAGAGAGGCCCAGGAGGGCAAGCAAGAGGCGCTGTAAACATAATGATTTCCGTGTTATTAGCATAATGGGTTTGTAAATAAAAATGTGACGAATGGCTATCGAGCCTTAGATAGACGAGTGTAGAGGGCTAGCATGAGGAAGAAAATGTCTGTTTTTTTAGATCTGCTCCAATTTAATCCCGTTGTAAGTGGTTCTTTTGATCAACGTCAAGAAGCTCAGAGCACTCCATGCTTTCAAGATTGTACATCTATTCAAAAAAAAGAATGGGCTTCATACTGGCATTATATCCCTGCTTAACTTCCATCAAGACCGAAAAGTCATCAGTGCGGTATTTTAATTTTTTTAAAAATTACAAGACTGGTTGCAAATCTGAAGAGAATTTTTGAAGTCTCCAACAATTCTTGCAAACATCTGTTTAAAGCACTTTTCCACAAAAATCCCAGATGCACTGCTCTTGGATACTCCTACTTACTTCGAGGTTCCGTGGTTTGTCCCATCTTATTCTTCAACTATTAATCTGTCCCTCTCCTCTCCAATTCTTGGTCAGTTATTTGCAATATTTTCCATCCGTATTGGCCTTCCTCCAAGCACCCAATGCTCGTATACAGAGGTCTTCGCGAAGAGGCCAGAATGCTGGGGAAACGGCTGAGTTATAAAATAAAGAATTACATTCGCCCATAACATGCTAAATTCTGAAAAAGGATACAGCGTCGAGAAGAAAAAATGGCCACTCTATCGGCCTTGCTCTTCCAGACCAGTTCTGTGATTTCATTCTTCCACGTGACCTTCTGCGTCAAGTCGCATAATATAGCTTCACGATATCATCTATCTCGTATAATCCAACAACCAACTTCTTCCACGAACCCCATATGAGCAAGGAAGAAGAAAAGGAGCAGCTTCTCCAAGATGCCTCCACGCTCCTCATGTTCGCCAACGTGGCCCGCCAAGGTCTGGGACTGCCTGATGACTCTCCTAAAGAACACCAGAGAACATCGTCCCCTCCAGAAGGTCAGCCACAAAGTGGAGGCTCTAGTAAATCCACAACATTGAAGAATCTGCCCGCTTTGGCTAACGCAGAGTCTCCTTCGGGTCTCCAGGCCTCTTCAACTCTGAACCCAACGCATACTCCGACTGCTCCACAAAAGTCTCCAGACACGGGAGCTGGCCCTTCACCACCCCAGCTCAGACACGCCTCTTGGAATGCTCCCATAGGCTCTCAGAGTCAAATACTGCCTGTTAGCGGACCTCAACCGCCCGCACTTCCTAATAGAGGTTACTTTCCCTATGCATACTCGAGCAGCCCATACACTCAGCAGCCGCCTCAGCAGCTTCCCGTGCTCGGGCAGTCGCCACAGCATGAAACCAGGATCCCATCGATCTCCCAAATCCAGCAGTTCCCCAAAGAAGAAGTCAAACAGGAAGCCCAAGAGGAAACTGTGAAGATTCCACCTCCCAAGTCGTCCTCAAACCACCCTGCTCAAGGAAGCTTTAAAACTCACCTCAGATCAACGTCTGGTGGGCTTTCTGCTTCACCAGGCACTTCTAATGTAGCATTATCACGAGGGATCAACGTTGAGACTGGCAAGCGTAATGTTGAGAATGCCGTAATCGCAGCGGCTGCTTTAGGAGCGGCCGCAGATATCCCACTCCCTCTCAAGCGCAAAGAAGGCAAGTTGCAAGCTCAAAAAGAAGATTTGACGGAGCCTGAGGACGATAATAAGACAGACGATGAAACGATTCCAGAGAATACACCGAGGACAGGAGCCGTGGCAGCGTTCCCACCACCACAATCAAACGCTCAGGAGAAGAAGCCCCCTACGCCTCTGTCGCCAAATGAAAATATTCCCAAACCCCTTGCGTTGAACGATGGAGCTCCAGATAAAGTGAACCCGAATGACGAGAGCTTCCAAGGGAAAAAGGAAGAAGAGAGACCCTCAGTTGCCCCTTATAGACCCCCTCCACTTCATCTTTATAAGGTTGACCCCGACATCGGTATCATTGGCTGCATTTGTGGGATCGAGGAGGACGATGGTTTTACGATTCAATGTGACATCTGTTTCCGCTGGCAGCATTGCTCTTGTATGGGCTACAGAACAAATGAAGAAGTTCCAGAGGACGAGTACAAGTGTTACTACTGTGATGAAAAGAAGTGGAATAAGTTCAACCCAGAAACTTGCCGTAAGGACACCTTGGCTCGGCTTGAGCTTGAAAAGGCTCCTGAACTGTCTAAGGCACTTCCTGGAAAGCGCAAAGCTTCTACAGGAAAGGAAGACGATAAAAAGAGGAGGAGATCAGAGAAGGACGCGAAACCATCATCCACAGTTCAGAATGAAACGCGGCCTGGCAACAATAAGCGCAAACTGTCAGGAAACTTGGCTGCTGCCAATATTACACCTGCCTCACCTGGTGTGCTGGACATTCCACTTAAGAACAATGACTTGCTAGAAGATGGAATAACTGCGGAGACCTATCAGAGTGTTTACTATAAACTCACTGATTATGACTTCAAGACCCCTGCCGTAAAACTGCAACTTGAGGCTTTAGCTGAAGAGTATGAAAGCAGTCCCCGAAGATCGCTGGCGATCGAGACTGTTCCCTTGGCTTTATACAAGTCTACGAAGTTCAGCAAGGTGACTCTACCAATTCACCAAAAATACTTGCAAGAGAAGAACGAGTTGCGTAAATCAAAGGTTTTTAATAAGACAGCTGTCCAAGTGAAGTCCTACAGTGATAATCCAAAGCATAAGTTCAATGGCGTTCAGAAAGTGGGATTATACATCACTGAACGTGCTGCGACCCCGGGTGTGGACACGGTGATTCCAGCTGGTACAACTGTGATTGAATACTTGGGCGAAGTCGATCTCTTCAATCTGTACAAAGCCAACCAGGCCAATCAGTACTCTTCCTGGGGAACTGTCAAGCCCAAGGTCGCAGTTGTGGACTTGAGGCTATTCGAGGATCAGCCCCCTGTGTCAGTGATAATAGATGCCCGTTTTGTTGGCAACGAGTCCCGATTTATCAGGAAGTCGTGCTCAACTGCAGCAAATTGTGAAATCAAGCCCATCTACGTTCCTCAGACCAGAAGTTTCAAGTTTGTTGTGGTGACAAACAAGCCTATCGCTCTCAAAGGTGAAGCAATGGAAGAGGAATTGAGAATAGCTTGGGAATGGGATCCAGAACATCCCATCAGACAAATGATTCCAGCAAGTGACACCGCAGACATAAAAGATTGCAAGAAGTTTGAAGACTTCGATGAAGATCGAAAATTCTTTTTAATTTCTTGTGTGGATGCCATACTCAATTTCACCGAGTGTGGTTGCAATACAGCACCCTCGACCTCGCAGTGTGCAATTTTCAAGATAAAAAAGGCTACTTCTTATTTGCTGAGATCAACGAGAAAAGCCACCGGTCTTTCCAGTGCGTCATTGAGCAAATCAAAGGAAGTTTTGATGATGCCTCAACAAGCGAGGGAGTATGTTTCATGGAAGGAAAGACTTGTTGAAAGAGATGGTAAGTTACACACAGCACTCTTTTCCATTAGCCCGTCAGAGGATTCTAGTGATGCTGTGAGCGAGGACGACCGTGCTGCCGATGGCTCTGCTACACCTGGCTACTCGATCCTGGAATCAAAAGCTGAGCCGACAGTGAGCGACAAGTCTTCCTTCTTTCGTGTGCCCTTTAAGAAACAACTCATTTCTCGAGGGCAAGTCTTCGCAGATCTCAAGTCATCAGAGCCCTCTATTGGATCCGAAGAACCAAATGGCCAGGAGAAACAAACTACTGTGGAGCCAAGAACATTGGCAATTCCAATTGTGCCAGAGATTCTATCTCTGATCAGAGACGCGGTAAATGAGACGCTCAAACCCTTGACGAAAATTAAAAGTGATGTCAAAATCACTGTGGATGCCACCGAGAGAAAGGAAAGCATTGGTGGACAAGAGAAGGAGAACGTACCAGTCGAAGTGACACCAACTCGCTTTGACGAAAGCGTCGAGACCATCACTAAAGCACCTGCGGTTGTGAAGAAACTCTCGTTCGCCGACTACAAAAAAAAGATGAAGTAGCCGAAAACTAATATGAACCACTTGTATTATTAACTTTTATAGAGAACAATCAATCAGATTTATCCTTTATTACCCAAATATTTTAATGCTGAAATTGAGCTAGCCTTGGCGAGCAAAATCATCCTTCGTGATGTTCGATTTTTCACACATCTGCTGGAAAATGCTGTCCTTCAGATTGAACAAATTCCATGGAGTATCGAACTCCTTGATCTCACCCTTGTCCAAAACTAAAATTCGATCGTAATTGACAATAGTCTTCAATCTGTGCGCGATACACAAGATAGTACAATCAGTGAACTCTCTCTGAATGGTGCCCTGAATCTTACTATCGGTTTCGTAATCCACTGATGAAGTCGCCTCATCCAAGATCAAAATCTTAGAGCCTCTTACTAAAGCTCTTGCAAATGAAATGAGCTGCCTCTCACCAAGAGAAAAGTTTGAACCATTATCCTCAACTTCTCTGTCGAGGTGAAACTTGAAAAGGTTTTCACTGGTCTTGGTTTGTTGCTTGATAGTTTCGAGTTTGGAAGACTCAATGAGACCTGCTCTTCTCATGGCATCCCACAAGGCATCATCAGGGCTAGCTCCGAATGGATCCAAATTCTTCCTGATGGAACCTCTGAACAAGACAGGGTCTTGAGGAATGATAGAGAGTTTTGATCTCAAATCACGAAGACCGAGTTTGCTAATATCAACACCATCAATCTCAATCTTGCCTTCATTCAACTCTGACAATCTGTACAAGGCTGTCATGATCGACGACTTTCCTGCTCCTGTACGACCACAGATACCGATCTTTTCGAGAGGCTGTATGTCCATGTTGATCGAGTGCAAGACGTTTGGCAAGCCAGGCCTATATGCTAAGGATGCGTTGACAAAGCTAATGCCACCTTTGTCGGGCCATGAGGCTGGAAGGTTCGAGTTTTCAAAAGTCTCAGGGGCTTCCTGTTCTAAATGGAAGGCGTATTCGCAGATACGCTCAACTGCATTCATTTCGTTCTCCACCTGGGTGTACGTTCTCACCAACATCGATAATTGACCAGCAATTTGCAAAACATATGACAACAACAAACCAGTAGCAGCAGCGCCAATGTTGAAAACTCTGAAGATACAGAGGAAACAAATGACAAGGGCGAATATCATAGCAATGATGTCAAGATGAATAGACAACCAACGCTGATTGGCGATAGTCAAGTAGTATGCCTCGTTCATCTTGTCGATAAAAGTGGAGTTTTTCTTTTTGAAACGCTCTTGTGCGCTGTATGCCTTGATTGTATTCATTCCACTGAGAGTTTCATTGAAATTATTGTAGACAAATGATCTTTGGGTTGCTTCGAGTCTCTTTATCTCTCTGGCAGATGCCTGGTAGAAGTCGGCCACAGAAACAAAAATGATGCCCAAGAATGGAATAGCAATGGCAAACCAGGGAAGATAGATTATACACAAAACGATGACACCGATGATGTTCGACAAGAAGTAAATCAACATTCTGATTTGATTGCCGATTTCATTATCCAAAGTATCAGTGTCCTTGGTAAATCTGTTGAGAATTCTTCCCATTGGAGTAGTGTCCATAAATGACATAGGTGCACGCAAGACTTTGCTTACTGCCTTCAAGTTTAAAATTTTAGCAGCCTCATTGGTCATGTAAGCCACGATAACAAACTCCGAAGTCAAGAAAATGAAGGAAAGGACGGTGAACATGACGTAAAATCCAATGTAAAAACCGTTGCCCTTACCAGAAAACTTGTACTCTGACCAAAAAGTCAACCACGTATTGGTGAATAACTGACAGAAGATTGCAAACATCGTTAACGCGATAACAATGGGAACACCAGAATACAACTTGAAGAAACCAGAACCATACTTGAGATAGTTCTTGTAAACCACCCACTTAATACGGTTGACGGCACGTCCTTCCTGAGACATGAGACGACCATCTTGTTTCTCATTGACATTGTAATTATGACGCTCGGCTTCCTCGTCCGGAATCGTGCTTTGCTTCTGGGAGAGCTGGCGCTGGATCATTTCACGCTCTTCGACCTCTGGGTCCTCACCAAGAGCCTCTTCTGGCAGCGGGCCCTCTTCCTCTTCCTCTTCAGCGGCTTCTGAGCTGAACTTCATCAAATGCTCGAATCCTGCGTTTGTTGCTCTCAACTCTTCCATGGTACCAATGTCAATAGTGCCATCACCATTAAGGAAAAGCACGCGGTCGGCAGCACCAATTAACGACAATTGATGGGTAGCCAATATTCTGGTCTTGTCCTTCAAGAGTCCCAAAATGCAGTTGTTCATGATATGCTTTCCCACACGAGCATCCACAGCACTCAAGACATCATCCAAAAGAATAATATCTCTGTTGGCGTAAACAGCTCTGGCCAAATTGATTCTGGCTTTCTGACCACCAGACAAATTAATACCTCTCTCGCCAATCTCGGTTTGATCACCAGCAGGCAAAATCTCTAAGTCACTCTCGAGAGAGCATGCAAAAAGAATGGAATCGTATTTCTCCTGGTCAAACTCCTCACCGAACAAGATGTTCTCTTTGACAGTAGCATTTTGAATCCAAGGGTTCTCACAAAGCAAGAGACTTCCGTTGATATCAACATCGCCGCCAGTACGCTTCATGAAACCAGCGAGGGCATTCAAAAAGGAGGTTTTACCGGAGCCGATGAGTCCGGTGATGACAAGGAACTCATTTTTCTGAACATTGAGATCAATGTTCGACAAGCCGGCAAAAATGGTGGCCTCTAAAGTGGAGGTTCCTGTAGAGTAAGTGGTGAGCTTTGGCTCAACATCCGATCCCTTTGCGGTATTTGTGGACAGAGACAGCTTCTCGTCAATGTGGCCATCAGTGTTTGTATTTTCGATAATTTCGCCGCCCGGCTTCTCACCCTCGTCATCGCTGTCAACGCCGTCGGCGGAATCGAAGGACTCCCATTGAAAACTGGCGCCTTTCAAGGAGATGGCGACGTTTTCATCATCCATATCATCCTGAGTTTCAGGGGATGCTTGAATTTTAGTAGCATCAGCATCGATCTCCTCAGCAGACAAGAACTCAGCAGCTCTCATGACAGCCACAACGGCATCGGAGCCTGTTGCCAAAGCAATCGGCAACATAATGACCTGTTGAGCCAACGAGTTGAACAAGGAGATGGAAGAAAACAAACTGGCGGGGTCTTTCGTGTTGCCAGAAGTTGCGTACAATGTCAAGAATGACCCCATGGATGCAAACAAGGTGAGGCACATTGCCAGCGAAAGAAGGATGTTTCTGCCGACTTGCATCTTGTAAATGATATTCATCTCCTTCTTACGGTTGTGGCCAATAATCTTATTATAAGGCTCTTCCCAGGAGTAGAATTTGATGATTTTGAGGTTGTTGAGCACTTCTTTGATGTAGTTAACACGAGCATCGGTGTACTTATTAGCCTTCTTTCTGTATTGGAAAAGCCGGCCAGTCAACATCATCATGGCAAATAAAAAGACAATAACGAGGCCGATACCGACCAATGCGGGGGCACCAATGTTCCAGATTAAGATGCCAATAGACACGGCCACGGGGATAGGGAACGAAACAAGGAACGGCTGGAAGCCCAAGGCAAAGTCAATTCTAGCCAAGTCTGTGCCCATCATGGAGGTAACTTTTGAAGTCGAGTATTCGTGCCTGGAGCGGTCACTCAAGCGGAAAGACTTATCAAGAAAAGATTTGGTCAAGACACCCTTGACTTGGGCGCCAGTGAGCATGGCGTTCTGGAAACCATGATTGATCAAAATACCATTGACAAGAACCATAAACGAAGCACCCAAAGCGTAGCCAACACCTTTGCCGGTATGGGTATCGATCCCCAAAGTGTGGTTTTCGACAAACTGGATAAGACGCTTGGAGAGCAAAGGATTCGTCACGGAGGAACAGTTGGCCAAGGTGTTGTAGAGACAAGCAAGACCGTACTGCCATTTGAAAGTTTCGAGAACAGCCCAAGCACAAAGCATCTTTGGCGGTTTGAAGTCGGCAAGGTCTTCATCTGGAGAAACCGAAGTGGATTCCGGGGTCTCACCTCTAGCCTTGCACTTTGCGAGAATGTGCTTCTTTCTGCTATTACTAAGACGGCGCCTGAAGATCTCCTCGAAGCGGCCGTTCAAAGCAGCCACCTCATTTTCGTCATTGAGTTTGTACAAGTCTGGCGTTTCCAAAGTACGCTTATATCCAGTGCTCATCACTGGGTGGAGCCACCAAAAGAATATGGCGGAGATCAAATTGGGTCTCTTTGGGTATACCATACGCTCATCGTCATAGGGCACAGTAGGGACCTTTTTGGAAAGGAGCGGCGTTAAAAGCCGCTTCTGACGTCGTTGCTCCATTTCTTTGGTATCTATATTATCACGGAATCAAGTGGCTATAAGTAGTACGGCGGAGAAATGGACGGAGGTGCGGATATGCACGGAGCACAGGCGGTGATGAGAGAGTGCACACGAAAAAGCGAGACAAATGCTTGCAGCCAACCGACCGTATGGCTGGGAGGGCACACTTAAATAGTCAAGACAAGATGTTAGGGTCTCGGAAGATGCGGCAAACAGAGATAATAATAGTCGAAGAATTCAAGCAGGGTAATTCGAATGTCGAGAGACATGATCATTAATTGGAGTTTCCTTGTGGACTTCCGGAGCGGACCTTTGCCCTAATTGCCTTTGCTATCCTCCGCGCGAGAGCTCGGTGATTGCGGCGAAAAGCGTTGAAACCTCGGCGCTCGGAACCAGTAAAGTAGAGAAACTCCAGTGGCACGGACCGGCACAGTAGCAAGCCCATGCTGTCTAAATAGCGAAATTGCGAAATGCGGGCCCACTTAAGGTCACACGTAAGTACAGGTTCAACCCACCGTTAGCCAGTCTTGTTCGAGTAAATCCTGGGCGGGTCGAACATTGGCGTACCTACGCTTGAGTGGCCCATACTAGCCCGTACAAGAGCACAGCACTCATGACAGGAATAATAAGGTTGTCGTCAATACCTCCAATGTCTGCGGCCTCCAGAATTGACGCGGCCACACCGGTGGCAAGAGCGTATACATGCAAACTCATCTTGGATGTGGTAGGAGTCCACAAAAGCATTCCGGGTTTGTTAACGTGGGCCCAGGCCACGCAAAAGTAGCCGTAAAACAAGTAGCACAGAAACACGCCAGTAGCAAAACTGGCTAAACACCCGGCTAACGACTTGCCTGGCATCACCTTCGGTGTGTACTTGCCCCAAGCACGGCCTACAGTCAGAGCAGCCGTATCTGCCCAACTCAATAATAGCACCGACATGACGGCAATGTCTTTCTTGGCGAAGGAAAAGACAATGGTGACGCCCAATGCGTAGAAGAGCGTACCGTTCCACCCGTTGATCTCGCTTTGTCTCAGTATGAAGCCAAGCAAGCGGGTCATTATCTTATTGATCTTTGGGTTGCTGAGACGGACCACGTCGTTGATGAAAATTAGGATAGTCAAACCAGCCATGGGCCAAAAAATCTGCGTCGTTGTAGCGCCCAAGGTGTAGAGCCAGAGGGAGAAGGGTCCAATGATCAGGTGCAAAAACTTCCTAGGCACCTCGTGCCTGATGGCCCAAGCTGACCATGTTTCTTGCGGGACCGCCACATCTATCTTCTTGATGTCGCCATTGCCGCCTTTGGTTTCCACAGAGTCGTCATCACTTAGCAGAAGATCAGTATCAGCAGTGATCAGATCTTCGGAGTCACTGACTTCCGTGGGCTCATCGATAAAAGTAGGATCTTCTTCTTCGTTATAATTGGCGAATGACGCGTTCACGAGTCTCTTCCGGCCAACCGGAGTCGTGGGCACCATAGGAACTGACATGATGTGTAGTTGATGATGTTTGTTTTGGCCTGCTTATTGTCTGTTGCGATGCGATGCGTGGTCAGCAAGCTGGCAAGAGAGCAGGTGAAGAATTCTTTTTGAGCAGATGGGAATTTTTTTTTGCCGTCTTGGAGAACTTTGGTAAAAGGCGTCCTATTCTCTCTGGAAAATGCAATTCTGGGTATGCAATTCTTGGTAATTGCTATCGATGCCGTGTCGATGTGGCCCTGCTGTTTATATACTTGTCTCGCATTTGTTCCTCGGTCCAGGGCCGCCAAGCAAGGACGCTTGCAATTTGTTGGGTAGATTCGGCCCGTTTTGCATCGTAAGAGACATTTGTGACAGGTAACATAACCTGGTAGAACAGGCTTCATGTCTTGAGCCAATGGCAGCAATTACTAGAATTGCCGGAATTGAGGGTGCCAGACCATCAGTAACTCCACTTTGAAATTCAATCTGGCCTTCTGTCTCCAGTCTCGTTATCTGTCTTTTATTTCCCTCTTCAATGCCTCATCACTTCTCTGACGGGCTCTCTAACATACGCATTTCGCAACCACATTTTGCAGCCATTGCACAATCGCCATGCTTCTTTCACGCTGCTTCCTCCCAATAATATTAGCGTCGTGTATAGCAGCTGAGGGGCAGCCTGAGTCTCAGGTTCTATCGGGTGAAGAAGCAGATTCCATAGACCGGCTTCAAATGCGGCTTCAGGACCGTTTCCGCTTGTTTCGTGACGTTATAGGTGCCAAAGATGAGTCTCATTTGGCCCAAATCAGACAGAGCCTCTATCGGGCACTAGTGCTGGAGCACCTGTCCACGATTGGTTCCTCCAGTTCCCAGACCGTTGATCAAGTCTTTTCAGTTCTACCTATCACCATGCCGCCTGCTCCCTCCAGAACAGAGCCTGCAACCGTTACAGTGACGTCTGTGGCCTCTGCCGTGCCAATTGAGTCGTCTGTTCTAGAAAAAATGTTTCAAAGTCTCATGGAAAAACACTTCGAGTCAATATTGAAGGAGGGATCCAGGGCCATCCATATAGACTCTGCAGACAGTGCTAGCGAAACAGGTAAGGAGCTGGATATTTTCGGGAGTGGGTCGACTGTGGATTATCCAGAAAAGCCGTGGGTCACCGATGAAGCTTTTGCTGATCCGGTTTCTGAGGCGCCTTCGGTACCAACAGTGGATCTGCTGATGGAAGAATCGAGCACACCACTAGAACCCACAACTCAACCAGAGCAGCGCAAGGGCGGTACAAAAAACAAACATTTGGATGTCAAACACTCAAACAAAATTCAGGTGGTGCCTCAATTCCGACACCACGACAAGGAGGCCGTCGTAATAGGAATGATATACGGCAAGCCCAAGACAGCCTGGTACGGTGAGTATGCGAGAAGGTTCGTTTCTGAGCTTACTTCAACCGAAGCCTCCTTGTATACCGCAGAGGCAGGGACTAGCCTGGCTGAGGTACCAGTTGAGAGTGAGATAGTCTCAACCGAGCAATGGGAAACCGAGTCAGACACAGAGAGTGCTATTGGCCCAGTGTATTACCCAAAGACAGTGATGAATACACCTCCGATTGACGCTCCGTGGGGTGAGGCTTCAAAAGTGTCGTTTGACCTAACATCATCCCACCTGGTAACATCTCCAATACCGACGTCTAGCCTCCCTTCAGTAAAGCCACAACAGACACCACGGCGCTCAAAACCGAGTCGAACGAAAGCCACCTTCAACATCAGCGAACATCCATTTTATGCCACTGTCTCTCCTCGAACACCAGAAGAAATCCAATCAAACAGGGATGGACGACGAAGAAGCCGGGCTGCCAGTTTTTATGGTGTATTTGCAAGCACCGGCGTTCAACTCCATACTTCCTCGCTGACCATCGGAATCGTCGTTTTTGTTCTTCTTCTCGTTCTTTTATAGATGCTCGCCCTCCAACCTCTGTATCACTCCTCTGGCAATATCAACGTAGGGCTGCAGAATAGGATCGTTTGGGTGCAGAATCACCACGGGTTTTCCTGAGTCGGATTGAGTACAAATGACTTCGTTGAGTGGAATGTCTGCCAACACTTCTAGACCATTCTTCTTAGCTTCTCTGGCTGCACCGTCAGTGCCAAAAACATGGGACTCGTGTTTGCAATTGGGACACAAAAAGTAGCTCATATTCTGCACTAAGCCTAGAACAGGCGTGTTCACCTTGTTGAACATGGCCATGCCTTTCACAGCATCTATAAGTGCTATGTCTTGCGGAGTAGAGACTATGACAGCACCATCCACTTTCAACTGCTGCGTCACGCTTAACTGTGTATCTCCTGTTCCGGGAGGCATGTCCACAACCAAGTAGTCCAACGCAGGCCACTCAACCTCAAACATTAATTGCTGTAGCGCTTTCATCACCATTAGTCCCCTCCATACTACTGCATTTTCAGGAGGCACCAAGTATCCCATGGACATCGATGGTAGGCCGTAGTTAGTCATGGGGAGCAATTTTCCCTTTTCAGAGAGTCGGGGTTCTCCGTCCAAGTTAAGAAGTTTTGGGATCGACGGTCCAAAGATATCCACATCGAGTATGCCGGTATTTTTGCCTAGTTTCTGAAGCCCCAAGGCGGTATTCACGGCCACAGTGGACTTTCCAACTCCGCCTTTGCCTGAGGCTACCAAAATCGTCCGTTTGACGTTGGGAATCTTCTGCTTTACTGGTAATCCTCGAGACATCCTCGGCACCTGAGGTGCATTCTTATCTTTAGGCAAGCCTAATGGATTCTCGTGGCGCAAGGGCTGAGACAGCGCAATGCATCTTGATATCAACCTTGGTCGGATGAATTTTGTTGTCTTTGATCCTAGCATGGGGTGTAATGGCCAGATGATGCTAGATGGATTAGGAGATAGAAATTAGGTAATGGTGCGAAGAGATGCGAAGATCTAGAGATACCCCAGGTTTTTGACTACCACCGGTGATGTTCCGCCCAACCATATATGCGCTTTCTACCAAGCCTGGTCGGGCCGCCATAGGCGTCATAAGAGTCCTGGGGCCCCATTCGCTGTATATATACAACCAGCTTACTTCAACCAAGAAGCTTCCTGTGCCACAGAAAACCAGTGTACGCAAGTTGTTTGAACCTGGCACCAAACTGCTTCTAGATGAAGCTCTCACTGTGTTTTTTAAAGCTCCTAAGACGTACACTGGTGAAGACTTGTTGGAGCTCCATGTGCATGGAGGCACCGCCATAGTTCTGTCGGTTATAGACTCCATCAAGAAGCTACATAGTCCCGAGAAGGGCATTGAGATTCGACACGCAGAAAACGGAGAGTTTTCACAGCGGGCGTTTTTAAACGGAAGGTTCGACCTCACGGAAATAGAGGGGATCAGGGAGATGATAGATGCAGAAACAGAGACACAGCGGAGAGCTGCCTTGGCTTCACTCACTGGCGATACAAAGAGGGTTGTGACAGAATGGCGAACAGAGATAGTCAACAACGTGGCTCTTCTTACCACTGTTGTAGATTTTGGAGAGGAGCATGATCTCGAAGAAACCAAGCATTTGTTTGACCAGGTCGACCAGAATATCGATATGCTCAAGGCGAAGATCCAGGATTACTTAGCCAGGGTAAAGTCGTCTGACGTTTTGCTCAAGGGCATCAAAGTAAGTCTTCTTGGGCCTGTGAATGCTGGTAAGCTGTCTTTGCTCAACTATTTGGCCAATCGTGAAACAGCCATAGTGAGTGATGTAGCTGGAACAACCAGAGACGTTATAGAGGTGCCGCTAGACATAAATGGGTACAAGGTTGTGGTGGGTGATACGGCCGGAATAAGGTCGTTGAAGGATGCAGATACAATAGAGATAGAGGGAATTCGGAGAGCCAAACAAAGAGCTTTGGTTGGCGATATGGTTCTTGCTGTGCTTCCTGTGAACGAGCCTGTAACGAAGTCTATGATTGAAAATATTGAAATCCTAAAGGAGGCTGATAGAGAAATTGTCGTCGTTCTCAATAAGACGGACTTGGTGAGTGAGGTTGACGTTTCCTATTATTCAAGTGTTTTTGGTCTACCGAATGAAGCTTTCCACATGGTATCTTGCAAATCAGGACAGGGCATGAAGGAACTTCAGCATGCGCTCACATCAAAATTCAAGCTGGTAACGACTTCTGACCCCGTCACTCTTTCGGAAAGAACACAGGACTTTCTTGAGAATGACGTTTTATATGGTCTTGAAGAGTTCAAGAGGTGGAAGGAGGAAGAGGATATAATCCTTGCGCTCGAAAGCTTGAGAATATCTGCCGAAGGCATTGGCAAAATCACAGGCGACGCAGTTGGCGTCGAAGAGATTTTGGGCGTCGTGTTTCTGAGTTTCTGTATTGGAAAGTAATGAGGGTATATGATACAAAGGTGGTGTCTTCTAAGGGTTGTGGCAGTTCACCATAATTTGGAACTTCTCCACTTCCCAATTAAGCTTGATCTGCTGTAGCTGGTGTCTGGTGTGACGAGACCCTAGGTCGTTTTCTGGCTCGGGTTCGTCCTTCCGAAGACTCTTGGCCAAATTGGGTGAAAGGCGTAATTCGAAATTGATGATGTTGAGGCCGTAGCTCAATTTCAACTCGAACTGAAGACCTAAGAGTGACTTTGAACGGTTCAATGCGTCCTCTTCCTCATAGATCTCACACCCAGAGACCTTGTCGTCATTAATAAAAAGTGCAACCAGGAAATCCTCTTCGGCGTTGCCCTTTAGGATGCCTTGGCCACCAACGAGATCTTTTTTCTTCAAGTTGTAGATAAACTCATGCAAGCTTATTTTGAGGGAAACGAATGGTGACGCTTCCACGGGTAAGTTGATGGTGTATGCTTTCGTGGAGTAGCCGATGGGGCCGAATTTGTACTGGAACAAGGTAGCTGCGTTCAACACGGACACGTCTGGGAACATGTCCCGCTTGTAATTTTGTGCTGCTGTAATAAGCGCTGGTCCTTGCTGGGCGAGTGAAGTGGCTATTTGCTGTGTAGCCGAATGCGAGGAAGAGAATGTTGCACCTCTGATGAACACCTCGTCCTTTGAAGGAGTTATTGGTGTCTTACCCATCACATTAGATTCGGTAGCATCGAGCTTATGTTTAGCTTCCTCGTCATCATCCTCACCTTCTTCGGTTTCGGAGTCCTCTTTTTTGACTCCACTTTCGACATCTGCTGCTCTCCTCGCATCCTCTTCTTCCTGAAGCACCTTCTTCGATTTTCTGCCTCTCTTCTTCTTTTGTGGTTGTGGCGTCTCGGACTTCAAGTTAAGCTTGAACTTCAAAGGCTCTTTTGGTGCTTTCACCTTCAACTTGAGCTTGGACAGAGGAATGGCCTCTTGCTTCAACGAATCGTATTTTTCTTCAAAGACTTCCCGCAACTTACGAGCGTCTTCGTAAATCAAGGACGAAGGGTCATTGAATGTTTGTGCATTCGTAAAAATGAGCACAGTGGCATCGTAGAATGCCTGCAAGTTTTCCTCAAGAGACTTGTCTTCATCAAACAAATCATTCTTGAGCAGTTCCTTCACATCCAGGAAAGACGTGGGCTCCTTAATCAACTTGTAGTAATCAGGATACTCTTCTGGGTCGACCACTTCCATAAATGGTCCACTGAGTACACCATCTTCCGGGAAGTCATGGGCAATGACCTCCTCCAAAATATCGTCAGCGATCTTTGGCAAGTCTGCCACAGTTATGGATCCCAGAGATTCTTCAAACTGCTCAGCACGAGATGTAACGTATTCCACAACCTTCTTGGCATCCGACACAATCCACGACTCTGGGTCGTTGTACTTCAGAGCATTCTCATACATAAGATTGAAATCCAGAACGAAGTCCTGGGCACTATCGTAGCTACCACGTGCAACCTTCTTGCTTATTTCGTTCAACGAGATGGGCTCCTCGATAAGATTGTAGTAGTCAGGGTACAACTTCTTGGATGGAAGTTTGACAAAAGCGGTAACCAAAGCACGTTCACCTCCATCGTCCTGCAAATTTTCGACTTCTTCCAAGACAGACTTGAAGAATTCCACAGGCGACTGACCCTTGTGTCTTTTTGGTGCTCCGTAATCGCCGGCGGCTGCTCTTTTGACCCGAGGCATGGTTGGTAGAAGTAGTAGTAGGTGAGCTTTTGTTGATTTTGACCGCTCATGTGTGTGCAGGCACCTCAATTATCAGATCCGGCTGTGGGGGATGTAGAGGAGGATAGAGAGGTTGACATTGGGCAAGGAGTACTAGAAAACTGGAAAAGACATCCACGGGCTCTGCCCGAACCCATTTAATCTCTTTCTTGCAGCATTCATCATTTACCTAGTCACGTGACCATATTTGAAAAATCATAAGTGTGCAAATTTTGTTGGCTATAAAAGCATTTTTGGGCTATCCAAATACATAAAATGTCTTTACAAAGCCCTATTTGCCCAAATTCGATACCTTTGCTTGTTTTGACGGAAAGTGTAGAGAGCCCAATATAGCTGGTGTACGGGTCTTTTCACACCGTTGCACCGATAGGCAGCATCGACTGATTCGTAAGAATACCATTTATGACAGCAGGTCCCCACGTCACAAGTGTGGCAGTTTTGTACGGAAGCGAGTCGGGAAACTCCCAAGACTACGCTTATTTTTTAGCCCAGAAGTTGCGATATAAGTCGTTGAAACCCATCGTTTGTTCACTAGATTCGTTTCCTCTCAAGAGCTTGGTGACTGATGTTCAGTACCTTATCGTGGTTTGCTCCACAACAGGACAGGGTGAAATACCGAGGAATGCAAAGAAGTTCGTCAAGTTTTTGCTTAAGAAGAAGCTCCCCGGAGATCTCTTGAATCACATCAAATTCACCACCTTTGGTCTTGGTGACTCTTCGTATCCTAAGTTCAACTATGCGATCAAGAAGATCCACATAAGACTTCGGCAGCTAGGCTGCCAGGAGCTTTGCCCAAGATGTGAAAGTGACGAGCAATCTCCAGAAGGTATAGATGGTTACTATGCCGAGTGGGAGGTTACTGTCATGAATGCTCTCCAGAAAGAGTTCCCCAATCTCGTCGAGATAGATGATCAAGTCCTACTCCCGCCAGTTTTCACTGTGGGTGTTAGCAACGAATTTGAAGTGAGAACTGGCTCTGATTTGAGCATAAGCAGGAAAGCCCCGGGACTTTCCATCGGCACTGTTGTGAAGAACGAGCGTAAAACGGCAGAAGGGCATTTCCAAGATGTCAGACACCTCGTTGTTGAAGACAAAGACCACAAGCTTTCTTACAGCCCTGGCGATACACTCGCTTTATACCCGCCAAACGATGACAGAAGTGTGGACTTGCTTTTGGAGCTGCAACCGCACTGGATTCCGTTGGCAGACAAACCGCTAGACATAAAGCGCTTACCTGAATCGGAAGGCGGCTTCATTGACCCCAGCCAGCTTACGTTGAGGAATTTAATCAAGTATCATTTGGATATCATGTCGATTCCAAGACGCTCGTTCTTTGCGCTTTTGCATCACTTCGTGAACACACTGACTGAAGAGGGCCAGAGGGAGAAGGAAAAGCTCTACGAGTTCTCCACGTTGACTGAGGCCGAGGATCTCTACGACTACGCCAATCGTCCCAGAAGACTGATACTCGAGACCATAATGGAATTTGAGAAGAACCTCAAGATCCCCGTGGAATATGTGCTAGACTTGTTCCCGCTCATAAAAGTGAGGCTATTCCTGATTGCTTCGAAGTCGTCCTCAGATACCGTGGAGATCATTGCCGGTATCGTCGAGTACAAAACGATTCTCAGGAGAATCAGGCGTGGTTTGTGCACCAAGTGGATTAAGCAGTTACAAGAAGGTGAATCACTCGTCTTCTCGATCCACAAGTCTCATTTAGATTTCAGCCTACCAACTGCCCCAAACCCTCCTATTATTATGATATCTCCCGGTACCGGTGTGGCACCCATGAAGTCACTCATAGAGCAGAGGGCTGGTCAACAAGAGCTCCACCTTTTCTACGGTTGCCGCTACTCCGACAAAGACTTCCTTTTCCAGGAGTTGTGGGAGACCTTGGAAGCAAAGGGACTACTTCATACGTACCCCTGCTTTTCTAGAGACCCTGGATCAAAAGTCAAGTATGTCCAGGATAGGCTTTTCGTGGAGCAGAAAACGGTTGCAAAATTGGTGCTTGAGGAAAATGCCATAGTGTTTGTATGTGGTTCCAGTGGAAACATGCCACGCCAGGTCCGGGTATTACTCACAGAGATTTTGAAGAAAGCTGGTCTTGAAGAAAGTGGAGCAGAAGAGTATCTTCTTAAAATGGAGAATTCGGGCCGGTACATTCAAGAAACATGGTAACCAATTTTCATTAGCCTTGCATACATGAGACCACATCCGCATTTTTTCAACGACAACCAGATTATAAAATGCTCTGTCTAAAACGAGCTACCCAATTGGGCATCCCCAAAAGCGGACTCTTACTAGCTCGCCGGTGGATTTCTAATATTCCCCTGGAAATTCACTTACATGGTCAGATCTACAAAACAGACGAGTGGACAAACGTCCCACCCCAGATTCTAGCGCTCACAGATAGGAGTTTACATCAAAACGTCAACCACCCCATTGGTATTCTTCGCCACTTAATCGAGGAAAAGTTCAAGGGGTTGGGATACACTTTCTACAACGACTTTCGTCCTGCTGTCACCACCTTCCAGAACTTCGATGTTCTTGACTTTCCCAAGGACCACCCAGGTAGAGCCAAGCTGGACACCTACTACTTGAACAAAGACAATCTCTTACGAACCCACACATCCGCTCATGAACATGAGTGCTTTCAGAAATGCGAGACTCCGGGCTACTTCATCACCGCGGATGTCTACAGAAGAGACGAAATCGACAAAACACACTACCCTGCCTTCCACCAAATGGAGGGTGCAAGATTATGGTCGCAAAAGACGCCTGATTTGGAGAAGGTCCTTCAGGCCGACATTGACAGTATTCCCAAGACGGGCATCATTGTGGAGGACCCTTTCAGAGAGAACCCCTCCAGCGAAGGAAACCCCAAACAGAAGCATATGACTGATCCGGAGGTCCGTCTTGTAGCGACTCATTTGAAAAAAACCGTCGAGTATATGGTCAATTTGGTGTTTGAAAGCGCCAGGGCTGCTGCCTTGGAGGCAGGTTTTGAAGACGATTTCCTTAAAGAGCCCTTGAGGGTGCGCTGGGTGGAGGCGTATTTCCCCTGGACATCACCTTCGTGGGAAATTGAAGTCTGGTGGAAAGGCGAGTGGCTTGAGTGCTGTGGCTGTGGTGTTGTACAGCAGCAAGTGTTACTCAACTCTGGCCTCACCGAGGACAAGATTGGATGGGCGTTTGGTGTTGGCCTCGACAGAATTGCTATGCTTCTTTTTGGCATACCAGACATTCGTCTTTTCTGGACAATGAACGAAAAGTTCACCAACCAGTTCACCCAGGGCAACATATCTATGTTCAAGCCATACTCTAAGTATCCAAGCGTTACGAGAGATGTGAGTTTTTGGGTTCCAGCGGATATCGAGTTGCACGTCAATGACGTGATGGAAGTCTTCCGCTCGCACGCTGGCGACTTGGTTGAGACTGTGGAGCAGGTAGACCAGTTCACTCATCCCAAGACCGGAAAGACATCGCACACTTACAGAATCGAGTTCCAGTCTTTCGACAAGAACTTGACAAGAGACGAGGTTAATGAAATGCAGGGCGCAGTATTGGATGAGCTCCAGGACAAGTTCCAGGTTGAGATCCGCCAACGGTAAATAGAATAGAGTGCTCTGCGGCCCAGTATGTAGCAGCGAGAGGACCCCTGGAATCCAAAATCCGGATGTTCATATTTCCGGACATTCAACATATCCAAGGAGCTCCATTTAGACTTTTTTTTTACCAGGCGAGAATATACTTTCTGCCTGAACCCTCCATGTGTGTTTCTCAAAACTACTGGCGAGTGCGTGCGATTTTTTCACTCACTAAAACCAAGATCACCACTATTCTTCTTCAAATGCTTGGGTTGGGCAGACTCGTCAGCTCGTCTTTCAACGGAATTAAAGCTTCACAGCTCCCGTGCAGCCCAGCTACAACTATCACCAGAAGATTTAAGCACGAATATGCTCCCAGATACAAGAACCTTTTCAAAGCGTTCAAAGGCAGAGTGACCGTCAGAACAGGCGGCTCTATCAAGGGCAACTCTCTTGAAAGCGGCTCGTACGGTCTTAGACTCAAATCCAACGGTGTGAGAATGGCGGCCATCCAGCTCAAGGAGGCAGACAAGGTCATCCAGAGACAACTCAGAGGAAGTGGAGCCAAGTACATCACCAGATTCACCTGTAACACCCCCGTCTGTGTCAAGGGTAACCAGACCAGAATGGGTAAAGGTAAGGGAGCTTTCGACCACTGGGCGGTCAGAGTGCCCACGGGTAAGATCTTGTTTGAGATTGTGGGAAAGGTCCACGACAAGATCGCCAGAGAGGCTTTGCGTAAGGCTGGCGAGAAGTTGCCAGGTATCATGGAGATCGTCGACACTCAGTCCAAGATCCGTGTAAGTCCTACTTCTTTGGTGGAGAAGCCTGCTCCTGTGGACTGGTTGGAGAAGATGAAGCAGACTCCCACCAAAAAGTGGACCAACATCGAAAAGTCCAAGTTGCCAGACTACCGTCTCTACAGAAACCGCTAATGTACATAGAATAAAAATTAGGAAAATGAAGATGGTGGAGGTGTAGAAGTATATGGCTGTTCGCGCTTTTCAATCTATAACTCATTGATACACGTTGGTTGTTTCAGATAGGCCAAAGCAGAGGCTGATTATCTAATCAGACAAGCCTTCCGCATAATCCTCACATGCTGAAAGATACGCCAAAGTTGGTGAGCCACGCTTTGAACCAGGCTGCTCAGCTCAGTGAATCAGATACCCAAGTGAGCACTCTAGACTTGAGCCTCTTGGTAAACCTCAACACAAACCAGTCACTCAACTACATCAAGCTCGAGCAAGATCTCACTGAGCTAGAGGTAGGAGCCAAGAAGTCGGAGGCGCTTCACGAGGAGCTAAAGCTTCTTCAACAGGACTTGCAACAGATAGAAAAACAGGTGGATGTTGTAGCCGAATTGGTCAGTGAGCTTGATAGCTGGACCAAGGAGCTTGAGGAGGAGAAAAAAGCGAACGATCGGAGTGGAGTTTGAAGATTTTGTGGGGATTTTGATGATTTCTGTGTGGTGTGTCGGTAGTGTCGGAGCTGAACATGCCACTGAGGCATTTCTGGAAGACTTGGTCTTTGCTCAAAAAAGCTCTGTTGATTTAAAGGCAGTCACTAAGCGTCCTGACTTTTATTGTCCCCTAGAACTAAAGCAGTATTTGACCTTTCCGGGTTCTGCTCACTGCGCATTTTGCAACCATTTTGTACCTACCACAGCCATCACAACTCATCCACATTCATGAAAACTATCAAGTTGGCGTTTATATCGGCCGCTTTGGTCACTGGGGTCGCTGGCCTAAGTCCCGGAAACTATTCGTTGGGGCCTGCCATTTCTGGTGCTGTGGAAAGCACCACCAGCCTCGGTTTGACTACCTCTACTTCCACTTATGAGGAAGTTCCAGAGCCGCCAATTGAAACTGAAAGTCACTCCAGTCGGCTCAAAAACCTGGCTAAGGATTCAATCGACTTGGATACCTGGATCGAGATGTACTACAGATTGTACCCTCAAGAGAAGGTCCAGAAGGCCAAGAAGGTGGTCAAGCAGCGGTACATGTCGGCATCCAAGCTCGTGCTGAAGGATAGCGTGAAGGGATTGATTTCTAGGTTGCCACAGAAAGTGAATGCCACGTTCGGAGTGTCTTCTGTTGAAACCACAAACCGCTTCAATTCGAGCAGCCTTTTGAGGAAACTCCTCGGCAAGGATCTTGAGTCGGACTGTGATGAATCAGACAATAATGACAGCTGCTCTGATGTAGAGGAAGAGCAAGATTCATGCTCTGGTTCAGACTCGGAGTCAGACTCCGATTGCGAGGATTATAAGTACTCGTGGGATGAAGACTACGAGAGCTGGGCAAAGCAAAACCTAACCAAAGAGGCATCAAAAGAGCCAGAGGTGGAACCTGATGCTAAACTGAAGAGCCCAGTTTTCAACTTCACCAATTACACGGCGCCCCGATTTTCTGGACATACACATATGCCACCAGAGGTGAAGTATCCTTCCAACCACTCAAACTACACTGCAGCGGTTCAAGAGGAGACGAACGCCGGCTCGCTAGCCCGGCCACTTTACTGGTTCTATCCTCTTTATTTTATCATCCAAAATTTTGTATAGAATGAGATAGCCTGGATTTGAGTATAGAACCGCGAGGGGGGTTTGTGACATCCACCAACAACACTTTTTCAACACCCGGCTCCGAAATGCTTCCGAGAACAGCAGTAATCAGTCTAGTAATTCTAGGCGGCGCCTGGAGTTTGCCGACATACGACGGCGGTGGCATTGACACCGGTCCTGAATCTCAGGATTTGTCTTTTGCAGAAAGCCTTTTGGACTTTGCTAGCAGCACCACATTTGAATGGGGTTTCCCGAATGATGACAACAGCATCGAGGAAGACGTAAGCGGGGCCGAAGAGTCTGAGGCTGGCGCTTTCCAAGTGCTGCAAGCTGAAGAGGATGCAGAGCTTTCAAGCCCCGAAATTGAGGAAATCGAGGAGTTCGAGATTGAAGGTGACACAGACATCCAAGAGATCGTTCAACCAAACGACGCTGACTCCAAGAACGACCCGACTGAGGAAGGCTCCAATGACACGATCCATGGCACTAACTTGCGCATCGAGACTGGTCTTTTCTTTGACGCGAGCAAAGGCGGCGAAGAGAGCTGTGATGAGTCTGATTATGACTATGACGATGATTGTGACGACGACGACGGCGAGAGGGGGCTTCTCAAGAAGATTCTCTTCTTCTTGCCTTCCAGTGTTCAGCCAAAGCCCAACACCACCAACGATGCGAGTAATTCCAGCTCAATTGGCCAAATGGAGATCGCATATCCCACCAACATTAGCAGCGTGATCAACAATACCACAGAAACTGATGTGAGTGAACCCTCTGGCTTCCTAGCGGTGTCTAACTCCTCAACACGTCAGCCTAAACCTAACCTCGACGAGATCCTTCAGTTGATGGAATCTCTGGCACCACGCAATAGCATTTCTTGGCTTGCTGCCCTTCTATTCTTAGTATGAGCCACCGTATTCACGATAGCAAAGGCAATGGATGTAGCACTATCTATCAAAGACCCCGAAATAGGGCCCACTCTGTCCAGCTGACATTACTCTTGCAACTCTTTGAGCCGCTGGCGCATCTCGTCCAAGGCCTCGGTGTCCTCCTCTTCTTCTTCCCCCTGGGGCTCTTGCTCCAAGCCGGTTTGCGGCACTTCCGAGTCGATTTTCATGAACTTGTCCTCCGTAAGATTCGAGATGATCTTGTTCACCTCCTCCTGGCTCTCGTCCTCAAGCTCCTCGTCCACATCCAAGTCCACCATGTCGTCCATCATCTCGTTGATGATACCTGCCTTCATTAACTCCTTGGACAACTCTTGCATGGTGCCTGAGATGACGCTGATATTTGTCAAGGCATTCACGTCCTTCATTATGCCCGTCAGCTGCTGTATGGACTGCGACATCTTCCTCATCTGCCACTGTTCGTTGATGGACATGGTGATCGACTCGAGCCTGGTTTTCAGAAGATGGAGCTTCTTGTGCTGGTTGTTGATATTAATTAGCTCACGAGCGTATAGTTTGGCCAGCTTGTAGTCGCCAGCTTTGGCCAGCTTCTTCACCAACGCCTCTGTCTTCTTCTTTAATGGCTGGAGCTGGTTCAACAGTCTCTCCAACTCCCGCTTGTTCTTGCGCAACAACGAGTTGATTTTACGCATCTGCGGTTAGTTCAATTCCTCTATGGCTGATTCATTCACATACCTGCTCCTTTGGGTCCGGCCCATAAATGGCCTTCTTGATGTACTCCATGGTGGTGTAGTGGTAGGTTGGTTTTCGCACCGATAAGAATAGCTCCCTCCTGCACTACATCACAGCTACCACTTTTCTTCCCCTGAAACCCACCAGTTTTTCGAACCATGGCCGTTTCTAAAGCTTACACTGAAGTCGACAACTTGTCCTACACCCAGAAGCACCTCATGTGCATTTTGGGGCTTCTTTTGCCTCCAGTTCCGTTTTTCCTCATGACTGGACCCAGGTACACCGTGAGGACTAAGGAGTTCTGGATCGCCGTGTTGTTGACTATCGTCTTCTACATTGCCGCTGTCGCCTACGCTGTCTGGTTTATCTACGTTGGCTTTGAGGAGGGCAGAAAGAACCAGTACCAGAGATTGGGCGAGGACCCAGAACGTGCTGAGCCTGTTCCAGAGCACGAGCCTGAGCTGTCTGCCCATGCCGACGCTGCTTCTTCACCAGCTGAGCCTTCTCTTCCTTCTTACGAGGAAAGTGAAAGCCACAGCTACCCCGAGGACAAGAAGCCATTGGGAGACCACAAGATCCAGCACTGAGAAGCTGGCGATAATCGGTGATAGGGTCACCACGGCTTCTACTCTCTTAAGTGATATATGTTAAAGTTGTTATTTTTTTTGTATTTCCGTCACCCCGTATCTCCACAGACTCCAGGTAAGTAACACCGCCTGCTTCACGTGCATCTAAAAGTCGCAGCCCCTAGATTGACAGCTATCTCAGGAATAAACACCATGGCTCTTTCTAAAGCATTTGTGGAGGCCAGACAGCCTTCCAGCGATGAAAAAACCATGCTCTACATCATGGCTTTGATCTTACCCCCATGTCCATTTTTCGTCTTGACCGGCCCCAACTTCACCTGCCGCACATGGGAGTTTGCCGTATCCGTTGGCATTCAAATTGTCGCTATTGTGGCCTTTATTATGTTCGGTGGCCTCAATGTGGCTTGGTTGCTTTGCCAGATTGCTGGTTTTGTGTATGCCTTCAGGTTTGTCCACAGCGGTTTCGAGAGGGGCCGCAGTCTCTCAACAGGGTACATGGACGAGGAGGAGACCGTGTAAGGTGAACTATATAATGTTGTATATGACACTTTAATGAACTAGTATCAAGAGAAAACGATATTGTAGAGGAGGTTGACTGCTGTGGATGGTGGCCGCCAATTGAACAGTAGTTTGGATGGTCCAGACCTTGGTGCCGTGAACGGGCCAAGATTGAATGGGGGCTTCCTCTTCAACAATTTTTAAGGTAGCCACAACATCACACTTTCAAATGACACCATCAGAACTCTTCTTGATCGATAGACATCCCACCTGTTGCCTACCTTAAGCATTGCACAGGCCCTGGAGTATTCAAAAGGGTGTGGTCTCCAAGTACCTGATGTTTGGGACAGCACAACCTTTCAACGCCTTGTACAGTTTCTTCTCGAGTCCCTCAGCAGAAAACCTAATTCAACGCAACCATCGTCTTGGCGACAAAGCCCTCCAAATGAAAGATTGCCTTCTGTCCCAAACTCAAGCGCTCGTCAAAGATAGCAGCAAGCTCAACGACAGCTACCACCTTCTTCGTATCACTGCCCAAAGCACGCATAATGTGCATGGCGAGCTCCTTCAAGATGAGCCTTGGAGGAATGCAGTGGGCTATTAACTCGTAGAAGACCTTACGCAACTTGCCGATATTGGCTACTGTGCGATCTCTCATCACCGAGTGGGCCAGAGTTACGATAATGCTTTCCCAGTCGAGTGGTACCGCTGTAGCTTGCAAATTGCTGGCGTTGATTGTCTCCTGCTGCATGCTCAACGTTTCAAAGCTCAACAACGCTCTTCTCAAGTTACGGCCCGATCCAGTGGCCACAGCCTCAAGATACTTCCGCCTAACGTCCTCGTCTGTGGTGCTGAACTTGACAGCCTCTTTCTGGGCTACATGCTCAAGAATATCAGCAATATCCGTGGTGGATGGAGCTGCCACTCTCACCAAAAACGTTCTGGATTTGATAGGCGGAATAATGCTCGACACCATGTTGCACACCATGATGATACGGATGTTGGAAGAGTACTTCTCCATGGTTCTTCTCAAGGCGGCCTGTGCATCTCGAGTCAACGAGTCAGCCTCGTTAATAATCACCACTTTGAATCGGTGCTTTGGCCCCAGTTTGGACAGACTTGAAAAGTCCACTTGCTCGGTGGACGCAACATCTTTAAGCAAGTCCTGGATCACCACTCTGTCGTTGTTTCCCATATCAGAGGGGGTAATCTCCAAGTGGTACGGCGACGATAAAACGTTGAATTCTAGTTTTCTGTTGGACGCCGTTGTGAATGTCTTGACATCAATCTTCAATTTCTCCGTCTGGGCTCCAAAAAGCTCATTGAGTGTAGCATAGATCCTGGTCTTCTTACCTGCTCCAGTTGGTCCATAAACCAATAGATGAGGGAAATCACCAGTGGAGGCCAATGCTTTTAAATGCTCAGTAGTGGTCTCATGATAAGAAAGCTGCTCGAGCTTTCTGGGTCTGTATTTGTCAACCCACAATGACATAGAGTAGCTAAGTTTTATACTTTTTACTACGCGATACGCGCCGCGATGTTGGAAGTGCACCTGTTCTATATATCGCTATGTGATGCTACCTCATTACTGTCGGGAATCGTTGAAGTTCCCTTACCCTCTGGTTGAAATGCCACTGCTTTTGTTTCTTTTGGCGATTCTGCAAAATCGCTGTCCAATGCCTCAGGCCTTGGGCTTGGTCCGCAAGAAGTGCGTAGGACACTCGTATCCTCCTGGATTGTTGTCCAAATACTTTTGATGATATGCCTCGGCATCGTACCATGTCTCGATAATGTCAATGGTTGTGGCGATTTTGTGGTTCGGGTACCACTCCTTCTGGAAGTGCTCCTTGACCTCCTTGGCCACTTCAAGATCCTCGGTGCTGTGAGTCATGATGGCACTTCTGTATTGGGTGCCAATGTCAGGGCCCTGGGAATTGACCGTGGTAGGGTCGTGAATCCTGAAGAAGATGTCCAAGATATCGCGTAGAGATACTTGCGATGGTTCGTAAGAGATTTGCAAAGCCTCGACGAAGTTGGTGGATCCAGTGCACACCTTCTCGTAGGTCACTGGGGGAGTAGTGCTTTTGATACCATTGGCATAACCAACCTTGGAATCAATCAATCCCTTATCTTTGAAATACTTGTTGAAAACCCGCTCAACGCCCCAGAAGCAGCCAGCGCCAAGGGTCACAAACCGCGATGTGGCTGTAGATTTGATGCTTGGAGAAACGACGCTCATTGTAATGCTGTTGATATGAAAAAGAATGTGGCGAAGAGCTTTGTGGACTCGCTTACAAACGGAGGTCTCGGTGTATCCCTTAGATGGGGTCACGTGAGCTCGCGTGCAACGGTTGTCAGCCGGGGGAACGTTACATTTTCAATGCGCATGATGCGGCGGATCTCATGGCTGCAATCGAAAGAGCTGAGCAATTTATCTGTAATCCAGCCACTAGCTCTTTGGCTTTCGTTTGAAGCCGAAAAACGAGCGTCTTTTTTTATCATCCTTGCTCTCGGCAGTTTTATTACTGCCATTGGTCAAAAGGCTGCCCGTGGACCCTTTCCTCTCATTCTCTTGCAATTCCACTCTCAGCTCTCGCCGTTTGAGGCCATTGACCCATGACTTCTTGACCGTCGGTGGAGGGGGCTTAGGCTCGGTGAAGCCCGGAGTATGTACTGTGGGTCCGATAGCTTCGGTCGTATCCTTGTTCGATGGAGTTCTCGACACGGTCTTCGAGCCCTCTGCAATTCCGTTTATATCTTTGTTCTCTTTGTTGTCCTTGTTATCGAACATGAAAGTTTTCTTGAAGATAGAAGTCTTGCGGCCAAGTCCGATCGAGCTGTTTTCGAGTGACACCAGCGACTCTGGGACGAAATCTCGAACGCTATCCTCGTCGTTTTCATCCTCAATCAATGAATCATCGAGCTTCAATCCGGATACACTTGGAATGGAGTCGTTGGTGGGTTTCATGTAAGCCATGGAGTAGTCACTGCCGTTGTATATGCCATTGAGGTTGATTCCGAAGTCGTGTGTCTCTCCGTCTTCGCCGATTGTGGTGTCCAATTTCTCATAGAACAAGATGTATGCACTTGCCAAACCTGGGCCATCACCGAAGAAGCGAAGCACATATGCCTCATCCACTATCTCGATTGTCTCGTCGTCGAACAAAAACCAGAGTCCAGCTCTGCATTTGCACAAGGCGATGTAGTGACCATGCATGGGGCCTCCTCCTATATGAACCACCAAAGCGTAGAGACCGAAGAGCTTGAAGCCCAGGCTGGGGTTTGTAGAATCCAGCTCCCCGCCCTTCGTGGTGTTGAAAAGGCGGAGCCGAAGCGGGTACGAAATGGAGTCGAATAACTTCACCATGCGGTCGAGCTTGTCGTCATACTTGAACCGCTTGAAATTGATGATCAACACGTCCGGGGTGCTTTTAATTTTAATCGTCTTGACGGCTTCCTGAAGCGACAGACACGTGTTGCAGTAAAACTTGTTTTGGTGGCTCAAGATCTCCAGCTTGGAGAAGTTATTGAGGGAGTACGTGAGAGAGTATGCGGACTGGCCTGGAGGAATGTCGATGGAAAGATCAAGAAAAGTCTCGTCTTTGGATGTCAGTGTCTCGCATGAAAGGCACTTGGTCTCGTTGGTGATGATCCCCTGGAATATATCCGTGCACCAGTTCTTAGACGCCCCAACCTCCAAGTTGATGCTCTCGATAGCCTCGTTTATGAGGTAGTTACAAAATTCGTGGGCATCTTGGTGCATGTTTACCTGGCGGAAAAGGGCGTTCTTCTGCTTGAGTTTATCAATAAAGTGTGTAGGTGACACCACACCGATCTGAGACTTGTTTTCGGCCATGGCCTCAAAAATGTCTTTTAAAGCAAACAACAAGCTCGTTTCTGGTGTGCGTCCATCCTCTCTCAATGGGTGATCGAGATTCACAATCGGCCCATTGATTAAAGCCGACCGTTTCCGCTGATCACTAGGAGGGTTCGGAGTGAAAGGGTTTATGGGGTTACTGAGCGCAGGTTCAGGATAGGGAATCCCCACAACAATGAAAGCCAGCATTGAAGTGATTGGAGCAGCTAAATCTGCGGTGTTGACGTTGTTGCTTGTGCTGTTTCCGCTATCGAGCAAGGCTGTCGAGGAGGTGGAGTTATCGTTGCGATTCTCGTTAGGAGACGTTGCTGTCAGTGGGCGAGTTACGAGAATCTGAAGTCCTCCCAACTCCTGGTGTTTTTTGACCATCATTCGCTGTTCCGTGGTCAAAGCGTCACACGATCCAGCCTCATACACGTAATCTAGCTTCCGAGGCTGGGAATATGATGCCTGTTCTTCGGCAGCGGAAGTTGCATTTGTGTTCATGGAGCTGAATTTGCCAAATATGGAGTTTCGTAACGACGGCCGAGACGTGATTGGAGGAGGCTGTCCATTTCCCAAACTGCTGGTGGACGAATCTGGAGGTTTGCCTTGTTCTTTGAGTCGTTTCTGGTACAATTGCTCGTACTTGGAAGAGAAGCTGTGGACGTTTTGGCCAGAAACGGATAGGAGACGCTCGTGTGGCTCGTATTTGAATCGCAATAGCCGTTCCCGAAAGCTTTGGGTGTGGTATAGGCATTGAAGAATGGAGTTACAGTAGCACGAATTGCCGAAATTCTCCATTCCAAAAATCTTATACAGACCATCGCCGTAGGGTAGCTGGATTTGGTCCTGCGTCATTGCGAGTGTGGATATTGGCAATTCCTAGGCGGAAAGGAGAGTAGTAGTTTATCAATGGCGTTGGGTGGGAGGAGAGAGCTCATGTGAGAGAAGTCACGTGCGCGGACGGAGCAGCTACGGAGTCGGCTGCAAACGAAAGAGGGAGGGAAATTAAGTCATTAATATAAAGTATCCGGCGTTTCCTAGACCAGTGAAACTACCATAGCGTAGCGAATTGAAAATCTTTTTAAGCCCACTTACCGATGAAGGCCATGAGAAGACACCCGAGTGAGAGCATGGAGTATGCAAAAGCCACCTTCTTCCAGCGGCAGTTCCTCAAGAAGTCGCCGTGGATGAAGTCCTGACTCATCAAATCCACCATTCCGTTGTAAATAAGAATTCCTGAGCAGAATGAGTTGAAAATGCCCACCGTGAGAAGCGACTCCCGGGAATCCTCTGAGTAAGAATGGCGCACACCTAAGCCAACAGCAACGCCAATAGGTGTTGTCATGGCGAACGCGACACCAAGTGCCCAAGGCACCCAGTGCTGATTTTTAGGCCAAATGGCACCGGCAAACCGGGCACCAAGGCCCATGCCTTCGAAGAACTGGTGGAATGAAATGGCCACCAAGAGCGTCTTGAATTCGTCTTGAGCAATGGCGAGCGACAAGCCCACAAACACAGAGTGGAAAACAATACCGAATTCAAGAATGAAAATACTCACAAGTACACGATATGTGCTCTCTGAGAGGTCAGACGCCGTGGCTGCCTCCATGTCACGGTCCATTGTGTCGCTCGCTGAACTGTTCACTTTCTCAAACTCCACGTTTTTGTGACCCATATCTTCGAGCTGATGCAGATGCAGATGCTCGCCGTGTGCTTGCAGAGCTCTTCCGCTGTTTTGGTGGTATGGGTCAATGTGGGGTTCGGACTCCTCGTCCAAGACCAATTCGGCACATCCACTGCAGCCGTCCAGCCTTTTCAAGCCTTTGTGCTTGACGTACTCGCTGACACAAAGCTCGATGGTAAACATGATCCAGACGCCCATTAGGCAAAATGCAGTGGCCCAAGGGTAGTCTTGCCAGACACCACCAAGGCATTCATTAGCCAAATATTCCGCCGCGTCGCCTAGCAAATGGATAAATGCTGTAGCTACAATCACTCCGGAGCCAAAGAACCGAACCGCAAACAAAAGAAGCTTGGGGATATGAAAGATGTGGTTCTTGAGTCCCAACAAAGGGAAGAAGACCCCGATAGCAGAAAGCACCAACACAATGAAAACAGAGCCCACTCGGAGCGCCATATGTTCGTCTGTGAAATTCGCAGTCTGACACTCCGTCATTTTTTTTGGTGAAAGGAGAAGTTGGAGGGTTGTAGATACTGTGGAAGTGGGCCTTCTGTAACCTTTAAGTACAGCCCTGCTTAGAACCCTTTTTTTACTCCAGCAGCGACATATTGTGATGCCAAGCTTTTAGGCGCATTTTGCAGCAACACGCACAACTGTCTACTTTACGCCCTATCACTTCTCATCAGATCCTTCACGCCACGGAAGCAGGCAGCCGCGACCTGACATTTACGGAGCCATGCAAGATTAGATCTGGTCAGAAGGTGTGACATATTTTCTAGCCTTGGAGAGTTGAGCGACTTTGATCTCATTTTTCTTTTTCTTCCTTAAGCCTCTGTCTTTCAGACGGTTCAATGGCTCAAAATCGCGCCCGTGATCGCCCGGGCAGGACTCGCTCAGGTACACAGTCTGGCACCTTGGCGGTCTATACAAACGCCATTCATCGACATTTGTCCCAGGCTTGCATGAAGATGGTGAGTAATTCCTAGACGTATTTTTTTTTTTTTTTCTCGGACCAAGCAATCGTTCGAGCCGTTTACGGAACCATCAGGGTATGTTTGCAGGTGCCTTGTTGCACAAGCCACTGCGATTAACGTTACCGTCGCCAGATGCATCAAGCAGGGTAGTCAAGAGCGAATCGCCTAAGCGAATACAGTTCGCTTTTGCACCATTTTGCTACTTGCACCCAGGAGACACTGCGCAGATTGTTTAGACAAAATGAGAAGACTCCGGGTCGAAGGAGCTATAGTACTGCGGCTCGTGGTAGATTTCGTCTCCGCGTCGGATCGATGGATCTTGATTTTTAGTCTGTGGAGCGTTTTCAGTCAAGATCAGGTGGAAGTGATGCCCACGATAAATTGCAAAGAGCTCAACATGGCCAACTCTCTTTCTAAAATCTGTCATAGCTTTCTGATGAGCTCCGTCTAAGAGTGATTTTCATTTATCCTCGGTATCAATGTGGTGGTTTCTTGGAAACTCACGGGTATCTCCACGAACCTTTGCAGCCAATATCAGTTGTAAAACTCAGGGTCACCACGCAGGTTTAACAAACAATCGGCGCTCAATTGCCTTCATCTCTCGGAATTGATTGTTCCTGGGTCCAAGGCCAATCTCCGGGTTCCTGGTGGTCTTCATTCGGATAAGGCACCTCCAGGTGCGGAGCACAGTGTTCCATAGCCCAGCATCGTGTCTTCCGCCAAGCTATTAGAGCCCCTGAGGGAACCTTACAATTTGGGTCTTGAAAGGCTCTTGAACGGAATTCGCCTAGGCGCAGTCTTCCAAGAGTAAAAAGCCACTATACCTCGACTGAACACTCCAATCAACAGTTTTAAAAGATCATCTTTCTCTCGCCTGCTAGCTCATTTCTTGGCAGTGCACCTCAATCCTTGGTGGCCCGGTAGTCGCCGTAACTGGCCTCGGCCTTGAGGCCTTGGTACCTGGTCAACAGGAGCCATCCTTCATTCAATCCCTTCTCGTAGAAGGCCACCGTGTCTCCATGCTTTAATCCGCTATAATGAGCCTTTCTAGCCAAGTTCCAAAGCGTGTCTACAGTATACCAGCCTTGTTCTTCGGCGACGCTGGGTAAAAATGTGCCAGAGTACGAACGGCCCGAAATCTCGAAGTAAACCTTGAGCCCGTGCTCTCCAACTGTCCAGTCAGTGGGAGAGGATATCTCCTCGAACTTGTCAAGCAATGTCACGCTGGCACTCAATGAAGGAAGCTCCTTAGCTGAGATTGGAGGAAACCTGGGATCCTCGAATGCACTAACCAAAGCGTATTTAGCCACACCCTTTTCGGTGTTCAAAGGCAGAAACGTGCCGATGCATCCTCTCAAGTCGCCATGCTGGTTCCAAGTAATGAACATAGGAGCCTCCTTAGGGAAATCTGATGAGGAGGTGTTCGTGGCAGCTAAGAAATTGGACAAATTGGAGGCTTGGCTTTCAGGGAATAAGCGACGGTTCAAGCTTTCAAAAGCCCATAAACAGAGTGCTTTGGTCATTGTGGTGTGGTATTGTGGTAGGGGTTGATAGCGATTAGTTATCTTATCGGACTTTGTTCCGCAGTCTGCACACCTGTTCGGTCTATACTAGTAACACACAATAATACCATTAAATCGGGGATAAGTGTATTTGAACTTTTTGATCCAACTGTGGGAATGCTTTTAAAGTTCACAACGCTATTATATCTATTGATTTGGTTGTATATTTTTAGTATGTAGTAGGGTGCTGTTCCATTTGCAGCCATTTCTACATCACCTCACTGGGAAGCTCTCGGTTTACTCCACAGATCTGAAGTTCTCCAAGACTCCACAATTCGGCCTCCTGAATCAAATACCGGGCAAACTCGCAATAGCATTGATCTGTCGGCATGGCGGCACTCACACAAAGCCTTCTTAATCCTCGAGGAAACACACCAACCATCTGATGACCATGTAAAGCAAAGTAGTTTGCGCTCAAATCTATGGAGAGCACCAGCTCTGGGAAGGGCGTGATTCTTTCAAGGAGATTTTTCGACAAATCAATGCGTTTGACCCTTTCAAAAAACTTGCACTCGCATAGATTTCTGTAATCAGCTATCAAATTCCCTGCCAAGTTCACCAGCTGGAGATTGTACATGGGAACTTCACACACCGAATAATTCAGAAACTCCACCTTCATGATGTTGTTGTTGGAAAGATTGAGAGTTCTGAGCTCCGTCAAGTGACGGTATGGGAGGGTCCGGTTGCTGATGATCTTCAACAGATTGTTGGAGAGGTTGAGGTGCTCCAAAGAACCGGGGAGCCTGAGGGTCTCCAAAATAGTATCTGTGATGTTGTTGAAAGAAAGGTCCAAGGACTTGAGGTTTCTGCAGTAGAAGCAGCCGCTGTCATCCACCAAGTGCTTCAAGAGGTTGTTGGAGTTGAACAAATGCAACTGTAGATTGGTGATGGCAATTTCATTTCCAGATTGGAGAAGTTCGTTGACATCAAAGTGCAATGGCCCGTTCGCTCTGGTTCTTCTTCCCATGCCAGGGTGATACTTGATCGTGAACCAGTTCACGTTATACTCACCAGAACAGAGCGGCTCGAAGAGCAGCTTAAGTAAGGTATTTTCCAAAGGCACATTCTCCACTAGAAGCAATTGCACACTGAAGTTTCTCGTTAGCCGCCGCAAATGAGGGAAGTACCGTTTAAACATGGTATACATGAAAGACAAGGAGTTCTTGTAGTCAGTGAAGTCGAAGAGTACCACAGTGATCTCAGAAGGGGCGATGACGATATCCTGTTCCATAAGGTACTCCAACTCCTGCAAGGAAAACCGTCTGAACTCCTCGCTGTTCAGCATCACCAAGTTTTTTCGGTAGTACTTGGCCCATAGTGCCTGGTGTCTCAACGCTAAGTAAGGGCTGCAAAATGCACCTTGCCGTAGTAAATCCGGGAGCTCAAAGAGCCTGTCGAGATCCTCTTCTTCCAGGTACTTCAACACAAGCGTCTGGAGTTCAGTGGGAAGATGAAAAAATGTTTCCATGCTAGTTTTGAAGATTTTCACTGTTGTTGTAGCTGTCTCAGATCTGGATATGGGAATCGCGATAACCACTGTAGTACTTTTTGATGTGCTCGGTACAACACGGCACAAGAATAGGCGTGGAGATGGATTCTTTTGTGGTACCAAAGGTGAGTGTATTACTTCGAAAATCGAAGATCAAAGTCGGCTTGGTAGCTTGTGACTGAGTGCATGTGAAGGTTTACTTGCGGTCAGATCTTTCCATCTTCAAAGGCCAGAACCCCATTTGGACAGCGTTGCTCAAGGTTGTTAGGAGACACAATACGCTAGGAAATTTTGAATTGCCAAAATACGTTAATCTGAGATGACTAAGCTTGAGGTGGCTTGACTGGGTCATGAATATAGGGAGTGAGCTGTTATCTACCGTAATAGACTACTTGTGTTTGGTCGGTATTAGTTGGCTCACCATTGCTACTGTTGAAGTGTTTTACTTGTTTCTCTTTTTTTTTTTTTTTTTTTTTTTTTTTTGCACTGTTGGACCGGACCATTTGGCGTTTTGTGGCACACCTCATTCGGACTTCCATACTAAAA